>JXSR01S033677.1:813-52071 GCA_000969725.1 Ophiothrix spiculata
CAAGCGAGGGCGCTTTTTGCAATTATGCGCAATTTGTACAACTTTGTGTAAATAAAAGTATGCAGATGTTAGGATACTCTGATGTTTAATTTACCCAAGAAATTTGAGCCTTGTACTATAATTAGTTTGATCATAGTACCCATTTTAAAGTTATTTTAATGTTCCTATACATTTGTATAGGGAAAAGTTCGTTGACCCCTATGCTTTTACATAGGTTATTATTTACGTATTTAAAGGAGTCTAACTGACAAACTAAAGTAGATAGAAGGCTCAAATTTTGTAAGCAGACCAAACTTGGTACTGCCTTGGCAGCTGCTACCTTAAAATTAGCAAAAGCAATTTCTTTTGCGCATAATCATTAAAAGCGCCCTCACACACAATTTTAAAGGAAAACATCAATTTTTACGACAACGAAATGTCTTATAGTCATGAAAACTCTTAACATGGATTTCATAACTTATTTACACATATTAAAACATTGAACTTGCTTCAAAATGTAAAAGATTTTTAGATTTTAAGCATTTTCTTCTCTAATACACAGATATTTACTATGGCGACACACTGACACTAGAGGGCGCAGCACACTTTTTTCTTTGACCTATAACCAAACATTTTGTCATTTCAAGTTGAGATAGGTCAAGTGCAATCCAAAAAAACTGTTGACAAGGCAAACTGAAAAATCACCTAGATTTATAGCCCACTCCTAATAATAGTTCAATTTAGAGTGAAAAAATTCAAAACAGCAAAAGGTCAAATTTTTCTGAAAATTTAAATCACCCAATTGGGCTCCAAGTCCCAGTACAGTATTGCCATGCTAGAGGGTAACTTTTTCCTGTCATTTCAAGCAACACATTTTTCGCTGTAACTTTCTTATTTTTGAACGATAGATTATGGTTGACCCCTCATTTTAAAGCAAATTTGATGATCTTTCCAATGAAAGACATTCCAAATGTGTTTAAAAGGTTTTAAAATTTAATGGACCTGCCTAATCTAAGGTAAATTTATTATAGATATCCTTTGTCATGTTTGTGGAGGGTTGCAGTTCGTATTTGATAGCTATGATCATTTTTGGGGATATTGGGTATGTGCACTTATGCGCAGGTTTTATTGCAGAGCTTGCTTCTGGCTGTGCCACAGCACAGCCAGATATTTCGGGTAAGGGACACCAGGAAGTATGCAGCACCGTTTCCAATCAGTAATCCACAGTGCCGCGACATCGCGCGTTCCTGAAAAGCGTGGTGTACTCGCGTAAAATGCACACGCAATTGTGTTACGCAAGGCTCAAAATTTTCGTGTCCGAGAATTATTTGAAACAACAACAGTACTACCACACTGACACTGTTTCCGTGTCTGAGACATCACTTGATTTCTCATGCAATGATTTTTTAAAACTTTTTTAAACCTCTGACAATTGTCATTGACAATGAAAAAAAAGTAGTTTGGGACCCTGTTCATTTTTAAATTGTCTTAAATTTAAAAATTAAAAAAGGTAGTGTCTATACGCACGGCCGTCGTGCACTTGATTTTGTAAAGTCTATATGCACGACCGTTCTTCCCTGTGTCTATTTCTATTCAATCCATAAGTAACACAGCAAAAACATGTCATAAAATCATAGAGCTATGTAATTAATACCTCCATGATAAAATAAATAAATCATTATTTTTTGTGAAGTCTATACGCAGGGTACACCAGGGCTGTGACCAAGGACCATCATTAACTTTTATTATTGGGTATTGTAATTTCTATAGGTCTAGGTCACAGGAATAATGTGTAATACTTTGGCCATTTAACCTTTCTAAGTTTTGACAGGAAATATTTGAAAAATTAAAAGCCTAAAAATTTCCACTCAGCATTGGCAACATCTTTTAATAGTGTAGAATCATTACTAACCTAATTTAAACCAAAAGATGAAATTTACCTTCCAAAATCTGGACGTAAACAAATCTGAGGTTGTCAAATTCGGAAACCCAATGTTACAACATACAAGGCAAGTTTAGGCCCAAAAATCATACATTTTGATTCTAAATGTTAACAAACCACCTATCATAGGATGCACAAGACTCTCAAGGAGCTTACTAATTATAAAATTTGTGAACAGCTTCAATATTTTGGTTGAATTTGAGGTGTTGACTTAGTCCTCAGATGGCCTGTACAGACATGCTTAAATGGCAGTTTTACTACATAGCATTTCCCATGACTTGACACTTTAAGTCAAGTCATGGTGCCATGACTATACGCAGGGCCACCGTTGGCAAAATCACAAGCGGCTAGGGGACGACCTAAATATTGAGATGTTGTTTCGTTATTGAACAAATATAGGCCCTACTTATACATTTTTATATCTTCATCTTATTTGCTTATTTATTTATAAATTTAATGATATGTTTTTCCTGTGTTACTTGTATTTTGAATGGAATAGACAAAGGAAAGAACGGTCCTGCGTAGGCCTATAGACTAAAATTAAGTGCACGACGGTCGTGCGTATAGCCATGGCCTTAAAGAAAAAAAAAAAAAAAAAACCTACATGTAGAAATCATCAAGGACAAGGTTTTCAATAAATCCCATTTCAAGTTCATCCATCAAGGTGATCTTGTCAAAAAAGTAATTTTACCTTCATTTTCCAAGAATCCGGATTCTGTCATTGTCTCCATTCAATTGACAATGTGTATTTTACCACCACATATTTTTTCACCACATTCAACCAACCAGAGATCGTGTTCGTTCCAAGCGAAATGAATAACCAACAGCAAATGTCTCACAGAAATGTTCAGTAGTGGGTTATCATCAAAAAATGGCAAATTACAGCTTAATAAATTTTTACCTCAAAATATCACTCTTTTAAAACTCTGCAATCTTTTATGTTACAACATGGCTTCATTGACTTTGTGTGAAATTTGAATTGATTTTTAGCGTTGTTTGGAGACAAAAACCTTGACCATATCGGCAATTTCAGTACTTTTTATGATTTATTTTAACCTTGTTGTGTTACCCCATGATTTCCCTCAGTAGGCCTATTTGAAGCCTTGCAATTGCCCTCCTTTCAAAACATTAACCTTATTGTCTAGAGAACATGGGAAAGTTCTATTATGGTTAATTCAGGTTGATAAATGAGTGAAATTTTTCCTATTATGAACAGGGTCCTAAACTACAACATTACCCTGTCCCTGACATTTTATGGTAAGCCTATGGTCAGCATGCAGATATAATTTGAAATGTAAAAAATGAAAAAAGGAAACGCATGGTTTTAACAAAGTTCAAAATTGCTTTTGTCTGTTTGTTTTAAAGAAATTTGTATGTACTAGCAAGAACATGAAAAGTTGACCCAAAATGCATTTTTGACCAATCAGAACAATCGTCAAACAGTCCTGTCAGAATGAGAACGACCCTCAGGTCCTGCATCGCCACTGGTATATATGACAGCCTTTTAAAGTGGGAAGACAGGAGAATTTACTAGGCCAAAATGGCCTGTTACAAAATTTTGTTCAAGAGCACTTCAGAAAATTTACAAACGATGAATGCTTAAAGTGATGAAATTATTTTTTGCATCATCATAAGCATGTGACGACAGATTGTGACAAGAACAGGACACTGAGAAGAACATGTATGCAACACTTTTTCCAGTCAGTAATCCACAGCTGAGTCTGCGACACGGTGTGGGCCTGAAAAGCGTTGTGAACTTACATAAGGCTAATGAAACTCGATTCCCGGTTTCCCGTCACCCGCCCGCGTTATGAAATTACCCCCGCGTTTTGTGAACCAGATTCACAAAACAGACAAAATTCATTATTTGCTCAAAATTGTCTTTTTCTCATTTTTGTTTCAATGCCAACATTGTTAGAGGTGCATTAAATCATTATCTTTGTTACATAGCAATTTCCATGGGGACAACTTCAAATCAATGCCCAGTGTCCACCCAGGTGTCCACTAAGCATTTTTTATTCTGAAATGACTGCACAGAAAATATATATTTTTGATAAATGGAAAATGGGAAGTAATGAATAATGAATAATGAAAATGTTACCTCATTATGATCAGAAAAAATTGTTACGGGAATCAAGTTTCATTAGCCTAAAATGCACACAGTCACAAATAATGTTACTAGGCTGTTTTTGTGTCTGAGAATAATCGAAGCAATGTTCAATAACATGTATCCTGCAAGTGATTACAAATTTTGGAAAATTTTGTTGACCAATCTTGCTGCTCAGTTCTCTCTTTTGGATCTGACCCATTGCCAAGTTTGCATTCAATAAAATTATCATTTTCCTAAATTTCTTCTTGAAGTGTCTGTGCGAGGGCCTTCATGTGTTGTAGTGACATATACATTTATTCTTTAAAAGAATTGGAATGTCCTATCAAAGCTTTTTCTTAAAAGCGGACATGGACCAGGAGCCAAAATTCTGAAGGAAAAAAAAACGACTCATGGTCTTCAAAAATTCCAGAGAACCAGAAGCCAGTTTTTCAGGACCAGGAGCCATTTCCAAAATTGCATACCGTTTATAATTGAAGAAAACACTATTTCTTTTGTATAATTGTTTTTCAAGGAGAGCATCATCATCATGAGCAATAAGGTATTTTCCAAGTCTCAGGAGAAAGAAACAAAGGAGTAATCAAATAAGATACTGTAAAACAAGAAATATTTGCGGAAAGAAAATTTTGCGAATTTCAGAATCTGGGATTTTTGGCGGCATTTTAATTTCGCTAATTGCATCAGCATGCCATTGAAATCATTGTACATTATTAATATTAGCGGCAAATTAATTTTGCGATTTTGGGGGTATTAGCGAAATTAGCAAAATTAAATTGCTATTATAGTTTCAAATAAATTTCGGACATGAACTTGATTTCTGCACGCAGCCACTGCGTATCCACAAGTTGTGACCAGAACGGGACACTGGGAAGTACGCAACACCGCTTCCAATCAGAAATCAACAGTGTCGCGACATCGCACATCCACAGTGTCGCGACATCGCGCGTGCCTTAAAAGCGTTGTGTACTCGCCTTCAATGCACACGCAATTGTATTACGCAAGGCTCCAAATTTTCATGTCCGAGAATTATTTGAAACAACAATAGCAAATATTTCTTGTTTTACAGTACTCAAAACATTTCCCAATATGGCAAAAAGCACCCGGCGCCCGCTTGAGAAAAATCTTGGACCTATCTCAGACCTCTAACCTCTGGTCAACTAATCAAAATGATCAACTACACAATTTGCTGACTGTTTCTAGTGAATGTGGGTGGGTGGGTGAATGGGATACTGAACTTTCAGCAGTACTAGAGTTTATTTCCATGCTAAATTGCACTAAAATGGAAAAGAACAACCAAGCAAATCACATATTTGTCAAAAGGGATATTTTTGAAAAATGTATTTGTTGATGCCAGTTCAAACCTAAAACTAGGTTGGTATGAAATGTACATGTGGTTAGCTAAAGTTGGGGGATAGACAAACTGAACATAGGTACAAGGATATAAAGCTATAACGATACACACTAGCATAGGAGACCAAAACTGATGCTACCGTATTTCTATATCAGTAATACATTAAAACTCAAAATCACAGGCTCAAAACATTTGTATTGGCAAACTTGTGCTTATATTTTGGATTTATGCCATAGTATTGTTGTAGTAAATATTGGCAGCAGGTTAAAATGACCTTATAGGTCAAGTGGGTTAACAGGCCTGCTGGCATTGTGTCCTAGTTGGACTTTACTAGGACAAAGTTCATGAAAAAAGTCAATGGAATTTGGAGTGGAAACTTTTTTAGGAAGTTTACAATTTGACTTGCACACATGTAACTTTTATTAAATTGGATCTATGAAATCATTCACTCTGCTGTTATAAATAGCAGTTTAGAGTGTTATTGTAAAATGGCAATTGCATGCAGGTAGTGAATTATGAACAGACTGAACAAAGAAATAACATTAAAGAAATCTTGTCCAGGAATCTAACCTGAGATTAATTGATACCCAAAAAGCTTTGATACATGTTCAAATGAGGTAGATATAGATTTGACTTTAGATTACACTTTAAAACAATGACAAATGACTGTTTTCTCCAGCTTTTTTTTGTTTCGACAGTGGAACAAGACCGCTGGTATCGTTACATCAGAGTCTCATGTCTGGGTCTATTTTCAGCTGAGGCAAGAGTATTGTATAATTGGATGTGATTCTCAAACATTATTATTTAAAAATTTGAAAATGAGAAGAGAAATTTTGTACAAAATCCTGTCCATAGCAGGAAGCCACTGAAGCATGTTCATCAAAGGTAAAAAAATGCACAGCTTTAATTAGTTGTAGGAGTTACAGACTATCGACTGATCAATTTGCTATGATCTCTCCTGTAATACAAGTTGGTGATAACCCTAACAGACTTAAAGGAGCTTGGTCCGATTTTTATAAATTTTTTTTTTTTTAATGTCATATGGAAGTTGACCACTCAAAAGATTTAAGTTTCAAATTTCAGCTCAATCGGTCTAACCGTTTTAATTTTATGGGCAATTTCGTACTTCAGAGCTGCCTATACGTTACTGTGTATAATTAATTATGGTTACCATAATTAGACACATTTTCATGTATATCTCCAAAACGAAACGTAATTCAGCCGTGAAATTTGACATGGGTCATGAGAAAAACATGAGCAACATTTTGGTACCAAAATCTCAAAAAGTTTGAAAAAAAGTTGAGGCAATCGGACCATGCTCCTTTAAGTACCAAAGGTACTATCAATTAAATAGTCTTAGGTCTGATAACGTCATATGTGTAGGCACTGAAGCCCGCCCCGTGGCTTGGTATTGCTTGACTTTGGATTGGGACGTGAGAGGTGCCAGGTTCAAGTCCCCCGGTCGAATGAGGCAAAATACTAATATTTGATATAGGGATTTTGTTTATGTACATATAATTTATAAAAGACCTAATTGATATTTCTGAAATCTTTTACACTTTCAGGGCAAAACTGTGTACAGAGTTCGTTGGAAAGGTTATGGTTCTGATGATGACACGTGGGAGCCCAGAGATAACCTGCTGACATGTGAAGACATGGTAGAAGACTTCTTGGCAAAACAAAAAGAGAAGAAGAAAGCAAAATCAGATAGAAAACAAAGTGTAAGTAGTGATGTAGGCCTACTGGTGCCCAAGGACTGGGAGGGGGAGAGTTCCACTCAACATTTGTCAGTGACATGGGTGTGCGTACACTAGGGGTCTTTCGGTGACAGACTTAATAAAGACCTCCCTGAAATAGGCAGGCCTTGTCTTTTGAGGCGAGCGAGAGTGATCACTCGCCTAAAATAAAGCTGAAGAGAGCTTTTTATCACTCACCCAGGCATGATCTGGCCTTTTGAAAAATATTAGTGGGCTATAAATAGCTCTCCTGAGCCTTTTTAGGCGAGCTGTTGGCGAGTCATTAATGCAGTAACAAATTCTCCATCATGTAACAAGCCCAAGTTCAAGAAGTTTTACGTGAGCCATAAATTGCTCGTGGTCAGGTGAATTTAGGTGATAGCGAGCTATCGTTCTCGCTCGCGGTTAAAGACATGGCCTGCTCACCTACATTTGGTGTGATATTCATTTTAATACAAACTTGTGATTAAAATCAGTCGCCTACAGCTCACCTGACAAGTTTTGAAGACAGTGATATATGTCATTCATCAGAGAATTTCAAAGGACAGGGCCTAAATAATTAAATACGGTGCATCATGCAAGTTGCAATTAGTTATGCAAGTGCAAGGCATTACACTTATGAATAATTACTCTGCACCAGATAGGATATTGAGGAACTCCTGCAGTCACAATTATGTTTAGCCTGTACCTGCGGTCTTTAGAAGAGTGAGCCAAAAAGAAGTGCCTACATCGAGGGAATTGGTGTACCATCCATGTGAATTCTAAATTCAGAACATAAAAAATCATGTAATAAATGAATAGGCGTATTAAGTTCTTAGTGGACACATGGACAAAATCTTTCTTTACGTTTTTGTAGCCAAATCCATTATAAATCCAAGTCCTCAACTGTGAATTGAATGTGGCATTCTGACAATCAGGGGTGCAAATTTCACTGACATGTGAAGACATGGTAGCGAGAATGAAAGTTCCTATAGTCTAAATAATAATTTATTGGACAGTTTAAACAGAAATCCAGAGTGCAGGGCCCAATTGTTTATTAATGCAAGCACTGCCCTGGATTTTTGTTTATATTGTCCAATTAATTATTTTTATGCCTATAGTTGAGGACTTTGGTTTTTCAAGCCTCTGAGACTGCAAAGGAAAGAGTATTCTTTTGCTAAAAGTCTTTTTGAAATCTTATCTTTTAAAATTCTGTGGCAAGCTTGACAAGAGGATTTTTAGAGCAATTGAAAATGGTCATTTTCAATTGCTCTAAACCCAAGAAATGTGTTTCTTTTTCACAAAAAAATCATCCAAAATATTAAGTGGATTATCATTTGATAAGATAAGAAAAACCTTTAACAACCACCATGTGTCAGCAATTTCAAATATTGGTTGATATGTAATCGTCCAGGTTTTGAGTCCCAAATCATGGTAATTAATGATGTTACATGCAATTCCAGTGAGATTTTTGGATTTATTTTGTGAGAGTTGTATTTGACTGTGAATGAAAATGTTTTTATACTGCCCTGATGAAAACAATTTCATACTTATTTGCAGTGCATGGCATTGAATAGTAGTGATAGCTGTGAATTGTTGCAGTCATAGATTTAGAGAGGAGATCACATACTCAGTGCCATTTTTATTCCTGTGTGGAGACAAAGTTGGGCTATATTCTGGTTTGTCCCTAAGTTGCGTCGTACATTTTAACTCGTCGCAATTGTAGTGCGTCCAAACCTTTTGCAGCTGTTTTGTTTTAGGCGCTTTTTTTGTGTAATATGCATGCTGGTTAAATCAAGACGCACCATCTAAATGATGCATCTTTGATGATATGAGGTCTAACAAAATGCGCAATGACAAATATAGCACCTGTTTGTTGTCGGACGAGATTCAGCTTGTTTTGAGTGGACTTTAATACGCCCCAATTTGAGCCCCATGGCTGAAGACACCATTACATGGGCAGGTATAGGACGTGTGGGATCTCCTCTGGTTGCAGTAGATGATGAGCCTGTTGTTTTTTTTTATAACAATACCAGTGTTGTAGCTAAGCAGGTGTTGGATGATACCACTTAACACTCTCCATTTCCAATTTTGTACAGCTGGGATTTTGACTCAAAATTAATGAGTACAATTTGTACTCATTAATTTTGAGTCAAAATCCCAGTCTCAAAAGTTACCAAAGAATCTGAATAAAAATGTGCAAATTTGTATCAAAATGTCAAGTTTTTAACATTTCACATAAATTTCACCCAGCATAACAATTTGCCTCGCTACAACCTTTGGGTCATTATATTGTGTTGTTTATCGCTCATTTGCATGTCACTGCTCAATCATTTGCATGTTTATGTGCCCAACTTGTTGCTGAATGCATAACATTTATTGCAATTATTTAAATCTGCTGCTCAAATGCTGACTGTTAACCATATTATTTGTTACATTTTAATATCTATAGCCAGATGAAGAAAATTTAATTTTTAGAAAAGCATTGTACATGTACATAATATCCATGTGCATAGATACCTTTTAAAGCCAATCTAAATGCTAGAAAATGCTGTGTAAAACATGTTCTAAATCAGACTGATACATTACCTTAATGTATCATTCAATCACCTTGGCGACCTTGCAAGGTTCTTTATGACAATTGTGATGTTGTATACAACTTGGTCAATTTTCCCCAGCGACTAGAGCTTGGTGTGACAAGTGTGACTTAAGAAAAACTTGCAATGAGTGTTAATGAGGGAAAAAACTAAGAATTCTAAACCAAGCAAAAATCTTTATGGAAATATGACTTTTGTTTACGATTTAGTTAACCCATTACTGATTCTATTCACTGGAGTCGAATAAGTATAATCCCCACTGTTGCCCAAGATTTTCCAAAATTTGAGAAAGTCTACAAAATCATTTTAAATTTGTACCCACTGAATAGTGCAAACACATTTGAAATCCGAAATCAACATTATTCTTTTAAAAAAATAGTTTATTCAACCTCGTTTTACTCACAGTATTGCATTTGGGTCCCTTCGCCAACTTTTATACTCCTTTGCTATGTACAGTTTCTTTTTAAAAATAGCATTCTTGGGCAATTTTAAGACATGGAGATTTTATTTTGAGTTTTTCACTTCAAATAGAGGCTGAGCTCAAGTTTATTTGGATTGAATTTGAATTTGACCCGGTATAAAGCTGAATCAAAGCAACAGTGTCATTCAGCTGCCAAGCGGAATTGACGGTTACAGGTAACCATAAATTCTGAGATGGACAATTTTGTCTCTAATTTCAGCATTTCTTTGTTTTTGAGAAAAAACAATCACAGTGGTAAGTTTCAAAATGGGATCATGGGCAATCCCTTAAATGGGTTTGTTATCTGTAACAATGTGTTTACATGAGCAAAAGCAAAGAAGCCCTCTTTTACCTTAGCTCGTAGACGACGATAGACTATCACCTACTTTGATCGTTCTATTGTTGATTAAGACCAAATCAATACTTTTGTCATTTATAATTGTGATGACCCACCCCGAAAAGGGGGACTTTGGGACAGAACACTTTTAAAGATACAGGTGAAAATAGACAGCAAAAAACAGAGAAAATAATAAGAATTTCCTTCAGATTTTCTGTTGTTTAATTTGACTGCCTTGATCAAATTCAAAAAGTAAGGTGTCATTTTTAAGTTTAGAAAATGCTGCAACAGATGAAATGAAAAATTCAAAATTGATATCATCTGCAAAGTCCCTCCTTTCGGGGTGAGCCATTTTATAAACTATTGTAGTAGGCCTAACCAACGTTGGCGCTAGAAAATAATTTAAGGGGTCCACTGGACCCTTTAAACATCCCAATTTTCAAATTTAAGGGGTCTGATGGAATTTCAAGGGATCCGACGGACCCTTTAACCCCCCTTTTTTTTCAAATTTAAGGGGTCCAATTTGAATTTTAAGGGTTTTAGAAGATTTTTTACCATCCTGCTAAGTATTTATTATAATTTAACAAATTTTAAAGGAGTCCACTTCAGAATGTACCATTTTGCAGTCAATTTTATTGCGTCCAATTGGACCCTTTACACTAAAGCTTTTTCCAAATCAAAGGGTTTTTTTCATAAAAAACGCGTCAAAAACGCGATCTAGCGCGAACGTTGGGCCTAACTAAACTTCTGTTTTTAAATTAGATATTTTACAACCGAGAAAGCTAAAGTAACATTGTGTATCAAAATCATAAGGTTAATGAGCAGTATGACACATCAGACTCCAGTTCAGTGTCTGTAATTGTCACTTAATTTTTGCCTTCCTTGAGTCTAGCATACTAAATTCAATTCAGATGACACTGGTACACTACTTCTGTGGCAAAGTGGGTTGGTAAAGGCTTAGTTACACTTCGTCATTTTTGTAGTCATTTTCATTCAGAATTTTTCTCATGGGGTTGCATTTTCACCACTATGTTCAATTTTCATTCGGAATTTTCATTTTATTTTTTTCTCTTGGTGTAAAATTTTTGCCATGGAGTAATATGTTTGACCATTTATCAAAATGTTCATGATGGTGAAATATTTTCGCATCATGGCACATTTTGCAATGATCACTCATCTGTAGCATTTTGATAATTCATAGCTCTTTACTTTCTTTGGTAATCGTTGTTGTCAAACAATACCATAATTACCTTGGTCTTTTCAATATAATCTGAAATCTGTCCTTGCCAGGTACGATGGATTTTATTCTGAAGAAAAGATTTGCTTACTGCTTCATATTTCTCCAATGAGAAACATTTTCATTTGGAATGTTTGTCACTGTCTTGATTTTTTATCATTCTAATTAGAGTTTTAGCGGATTATTCCGATTGATAATATTGTCTTGGAACTCGAGGTCAATATGCATTCAGTTGTCTGGATTTTACAATTGGTAAAAATGACGAAGTCTATCTGGCGCTTAAAGTGCTGTGATTGAAGGTGAATTCTAGCTATAATTTGTATAAATGTAAAATTCAAAACTCTTTCAGGACTATCATTTCCTTTTATGTTGGTGTTTTGCAAGCAAAAAGGTTACCTACCTTTTATTTGCAGGAGCCAACACACTTCAGCTCTTAGAGAATCTCAATGATATACAGGAAATAAGTCCTTGTTACAAAAAAAGGAAGAATGTAATTGCCAGTTTAGTAGATTATAAATATTACTACATGTAGGCCTAGTTCTATTTTGTGTCCTGTCATATCTAAAGGTACCTTCCAGGTCCCAAAATGAAAATTGATTTTTTTGGTCTCATCTGATAGATTATTTTATTTAAGCTTTATAATGACACCTTGCTTTTGGTTATTAGATGTCCGGTTGCAAAGTTACATCCAAATTGGTAAAAGGCATTATAGTTCTGAGAAAATCAAATTGAAAGTTTCTGTACTGGTAAAACTAGAATGGGGAACAGATTTTTATCTCGCTTTTTAAAACATTTGTCCTATGTTTTCGATGTTGGAACCTTTTTTAAATGTGATAGAATGCACTTGAAAGGTAATGTTTCAGATGAAATTAGAGAAGTTTGACCGTGATGTGATTTTTGACTATGCTCAGCTTCAATGGCCTGTATCTTGTAATTTACTATGCCGACCTTAAGGTACCTTAACCCTTACCCTCCTACATACTATAAAGTACTACAGTTAGAAATCAAGAATTAGCCTAAGTCCGAATACGTCACAGACGACGGATATAAATGGTCAGGAAATTGCTGCCCGGGCAGGCCACGCTCGGTGGCTTGGCATAGGTGGACATTGGAACAGGATAGCGGGGGTCGGGGTTTCGAATCCCAGGGGGAACCCGAAATTTTTTCATGACGTATTTGGACTTAGACTGTATTTAAGCGTGCGAGAGTAAGGGTTAAGATATGACGGGTCACATTTATTAACACTTCAGGCATTTTATTTTGGTCATTCACTACAATTTTTATGTTTTTTTGTTGCATGCTAGAATCATTCACTAGATTTTTTTGCAAATTAATAGTTTGCTGTTTTCTTCTAGCATGCATGTTTGCATTCCATCATTTTATTTATGATCATCTAGTTTAGTGTATTCTTTTAGCATCAACAATATATAAGAAACCACCATTTTAGTACATTTTGTGTTTATTTACAATATATAGAAAAAGCCATTTTTATATTTTTAAGCAAGCACACACCTAATAGAAGGAACCGTTTTTGTGCATTTATCCAAGCATCCACATTTAGTATCCATCTGATGCATGTTGCACCATATTATTTTAGCTGCACTGTCTTTAAGTTTGTGTGTCTCTCTACATCCAATAAAACCTTAATCAATTTTGGTTATCAACAACTCAACTCACTCTTTCACAGAGACAAAGAAAGACACAAGCCGCCAAGAAGCGACGGGGACCATCCAGGGACTTGGACTCCTCAACAGATTCCTCCTCTTCCTCGTCCTCCTATACATCGTTATCATCAGCGAGATCATCAGCTTCTGGGAAGAGCAGAGCTTCAGCATCAGCGAGGAGCAGCGCGGGAAGCAATGATGAAGAAGAGTCTCCATCTAAGATACAAAGAACAGAGGTCGAAGAAACGGAAGAAAAAACGGAAGGTGATGCGATTAGTGAACAGCACCAGCAGGAGGAGGAGCCGCCGCCAATGTTAGCAGGTGATGAGAGAGCTGTCCAGCAGCAGCAGGAGGAGCCGCCGCCAATGTTAGCAGGTGATGAGAGAGCTGTCCTGTTGAAAGACCCTTTCTGGCATCAGCTAGAAAAGGGTCTTATCTCTTTCTCTGGTAAGTACTGAAGTTGATTACCATGGCAGTTTCTACTAAGGCTATATATAGACCACTCCAATAATTGGTGTATTTACGCCGCTGAGGTATATTGGCACTAATAACCAGACCAAGTATTATATAGTATCAGTGATACCATACTTATTCTCGTTATGAGTGCCGATATCCCTCAGTGGTAAAAATATGCCAATTATAGGAATGGTCTGTAGACTAATCAAATGTCACACAAGTCAGTGTCTGCCATTACTGGGGACCATCGGTTTGATGCAACCTAACTTGGTGCACAGTTAAATGTGAATTTCAAATCAAATTCCATTAGAACAGTGATAGAAGACAGATCTTTCACACTTTTAATTCCTATTTACAACCTGCCACTCCAATTGCATCTCTGACAAGTGCATATGTTTTGACATGTACATGTAACTAGGGATGCTGGTGGGACAAATATCAAAATATCGAGACGATATTTTATTGTCCCGAAATTACTGTCCCATAAATTTTTAGTCAAAATCAGCCAATTTTAGCACAAGTATCAAGGTTTTATATCGATTTTTGGCTGAAAATAGCAAAAAAATTTGCGCGCATATACATCGGGACGAATCATGAATTTTTGGACGGTAAATGTGTTTGCCCCCCTTGACTTACATGCCTTTGTACAGCCCTGCATGTAGCCTAACATAAAAGAGGTTCTCCCAACACACTTAGTCAATTCCAGATCAAAATTAAAAATCAAAAGGAAAATATATAATACAGTGTTGAATGTGATTGAAGCACTTTCTTTAAAAAGCTGTCTCCTAAGTTCCATTAGGGCAGTAGTATCATACTTTCCCAGGGACCTTACCCCACTCTTCAGGATAATGTTTTATAGTCTTGAAATAATTCCACTTTCACAATCAGGTGGACTTTACATACACATTTTGATCAAGTTTGCAATTTATTCTCATCTGGGAATAAAACTTTCGTATCTATCAATTAAAGCTTATCATCTTGGTTTTTGCGCAGAAATGTTTGATATCAACTAAATTAATTGTTAACGGTCATCAGCAGATAGTATGTGAGTGTTATTAAGTGACTTACGATCATCTTTTCTTGACATTGACCCATTATACGCAATGTTGCCAGAAAATCACGCTTTTGACAGTTCATAACCCTATCCGAAGTTAACCCTAACTGACCATAAGAGATTTTTCATCTGTATTTTTGCCTGGATTCAAACCCAAGACCTATGGTTTTCCAATGCCATCTGTAGGCCACAACTTACTAACCATGTCATTGCAAAGGTAGCGATTTGGTCCCAGTATATAACCCCTGTCTATGATGTACCGTATTCGTTCCAATTGGCGCCCATGCTCCAATAAGCGCCCACCCTCGACTTTTTGAATTCTAAAAATAGAGAATAAATAAGCGCCCATGCAAATTTTGAAGTCCGGAAGTGCCACATCGTATTTTATTGAAGTTTCAAACATCAAAATTGGCACCTACATTTGTAACTGAACAAAGAATTGCAAGTCACGCTATCGTAAGGCCAAATAAGAATAGTAATACTAATTGTTATAAATGGTACAATAATATACAAAATTTAGTCTTCTATTAAAATAAAAACAACTACAATTACGCAACTTGCCGAATAATAAAGCGAAGTGATTTTATCAATGAAAACGTTGTTTCGTGTGAAGCCGAAGGGTATTACGTCATTAATTATGCTGGCGTAGTTATTTCAATCTTCAAAAAACAAGACAATAAAAAGTGTGAACAATGCTAAAAAAATGATACTAAACAAGATATAATGAAATTATGGTTGTTACTTTTATTTTATTTCTGAAAAAACAACATTTTGGAAAACTTTTGTTAATATAAACCGTTTTATTGAGGAACTATTTTTATCAAAATTTCCAATTGCGTGATTTGCCCGATGATTTGCCAAAACAAGGGATTTCCCCTGACCTCTGCACGTGGCAATGTATATGGCGCACGGACAATTCTTTGGAGGAGAAATTACACCGGAAATCACACATTATTATTGTGGTTTACGAAAAGAAAATGGAGTATTTGAACACATGTTATGTTGGACTATATATTCATGTACTCTGGAAAGAAGTTTGGTCAACATTTATTCAGAAAGCGTGACACTAGAGCAATTTTCTTACGGCAAGATTTTACAAATTTTGTGTACAGTATATTGCATCTCTACTCACTGTTCACTTAAAATAGGCCTACAGGTTGAAAAAAAAATTGCGCGATAGAAAAATAACCGCCCACCCAAAACGACTTTGTTAAGCGCCCTGGGCGCTTATTGGATCGAATACGGTACTTGAACTTTACACATTTTTCGCAATTTCAGTAATGAGATTCTGTGAGACTTGAGTCAGTTTGGGTTATGAGACAAGATATTGCCATGTTCTTTCTTGATGAAACAGACATTAAACATATTTAACCAAATGTGCTTGTTTGCCTCACCAGGTACTGATATGTACTCAAAAGTAAAGAGCAGAAGGGCCACTTTAGATGCCAAAAAAGAACAGGAAGAACAAGAGGAGAAGGAGAAATCAAAAGAACGGAGGCACCAGAAAAAAGCCAAAAAAGACAGAAGAGGACGCAAACCAAAAGATCACAAAAAGGATAAGAAATCAAAAAAGAAAAAGGGCATTGATCTTGATCTATTTGGTTCGTTAGAAAGTGCCACACAGAAAACTCTTAGTATGAGCCCAAGTGTTCTGGACAGGTCAGAAAACACGGCCAATTTGTTCCGGTCCTCTTCGATAGCAAATAGCGAAGAGATCTTAACTGTTGCAAAGATAGAAGAGAAAAGTAGACTGAGCTCATCTCCAAGTCAAGTGCAATCCTCTGCAGGCAGTAAATCTCCTACTGGGAGCACTAGTAGTAGTAGTGATAGCAGTAGCAGTTCCAGTAGTAGTACCAGCAGCAGTAGTAGTAGTACTGTCATGATGTCTGGAAGCGACGGTGACGGCACTTCAGGGACTGGGCAGCAGCCTTTACTGACTGCCAAATTGGCTGAGGCTAGTCTAAGGGACCAAGATGAGTCAACAACTCATGATGAGCCCAAATCTGATATAGAATCTGAAATACAGAGAGAAACTGGGTTTTCAATTAAAGATTTAGAAAGGTTATCATCACAGGGTTCTACCAGCACAACGCAGCAAGAATCTGCTGAAGTTGGTGGTGGTATTGAACACAAGGTATCTGATTGGAGCATAGAAAGGGTGTTAAGCTCGCCAGATATACAACAGGACCAAAGTAGAGTTGCTGAGACAAGCAATCTACACCTTGAAACCAGTGTAACATTGCAACAGAGTAGTGAGCCCAAGTCTTTGCCCACAAGCCCTGTTGGACAGATTGCACCTTCTCACATATCACATGTGGAGTCACAGCAGCACCAAATGGAGATGGTCAGGCCACCTGCAATGAGCCCTCAACAACATGCTCAGATGGTGCCCCAGCATGAGCAGTATCATAGGTCAGCATCGTATCCAGGCATGTCACCTCAACCACACATGTCTCCATTACATCAACAAATGTCGCCACAATTAGTATCGCCGCAACAAGCATCGCCTCATCATCCTTTGTTCCCTCAGCAACAAGTGTTGCCCCAAGTGATGGCACCACAGCAAATGCCGCCCCAGGTGATGCCACCACAGCAGATGTCGCCACAGCTGGCGTCGCCATACCAGCAAATGCCCCCACAGGGTATGATCCCTCAGATGTCTCCTCACCATCAGCAGATGTCTCCCACGTTGCCATATCCTATTCAGCATCACCAGCATCAAGCTGATAATAGAATGATGAGCATAAATCAGGTAAGAAGCAGGGGTCCAAACAACATTTTGCATGCTTCTATATTCTCCTATACACCTCTCTACATCTCTGATATCAGACCATGGGTATTTTATTGAAACTCTTGAGTTTCACACTTCTGTATCGTCAGGTACTATTATTATAATACAAAGATTTTATATATGTTACCAATTCTTAAAATATAATAAACCTCTGTATATCACAGGGTTCATAGCAGTCATTGAAATCTATGAAAAGTCATTTGGGTCATTAAAATCATTGAAAAGTCTTTAAATTTTGTATAAAGTCTTTGAATTAAAATGTATGCTGAATGATTGTTAGAGCAGCATTTCCAATTTTGTGAGAATAATTCTGGATTTCCAAGTTTCAAAAAGTCAGAAAATTGAATATTCTGATTTCCCGAATTTGAAATTGAAAATAAATGTTTAAAAATAAATCACCATTCGTCGAATTAATAAACGTGGAAGCCTGTAATAAATGTGATAAAGTCTCTGCAAAAATGTCTTTGAAAAGTCTTTGGAAAGATGATTTAAAAGTCATTAAAAGTATTTGAATTCAGTCTGGTCTTGGCACTATGATTCTATGAACCCTGTGTAATCAGTGGTGCACATCTTTAGATAACCAAGTGCTGTATATCAGTAGTACACATTTTATATTATAACCACTGTATAGCAGTAGTGGGCATTTTATATTCTGCATGTTTGGTTAACAGGGTTGTCACTACGCTGGCCAGCGCCGGACGATACTGCTGAACGCCACAGAGCTAAGAGAAAATAAACACTGTTGACGATAAACATGCATAAAAATCACTTTATATTATTATTATTCTTGATATTTGACATTGAAACACGCATGCTGGAACCTCGAGGTTTACTCAGCATTATAATAATTTATGCATGACGTATTATCAGAAATCCCAGGAATATCCCCAATAAAGCGTTCAAGCTGATGTGCAATGCATCATAGGTCAAGACTGACATCGACATTTCTTGTAGAAACTAAGAAATATGTTTCTCAAATCTTTCCCAAAACGATATAAAATTTTCAGAAAACGATGGAATTGCTTGGAAGTTTTTTACCTAAATTACAATTGTGGAATTTTATTAAATATTTATCTACTGATATAATTTTTTCTCACAAGAAAAAACCCAATTTTTTAACACATGAAAATATATAAAAAAGGCACCAACCATAGCTTAAAATTTGTAGTATGTGAGCCATTTTTGATACACGAAATAGTGTCATTTTAGGGTCAAATTTTCAAAATTTTCCAATTTCTTAGATGGCACATCCCCCCCTCAGGCTCCTCCCCGTTCCAGCCGGCACTCAAATTTTCTGGTGACAACCCTGTTGGTTGAACACATTGTATCAATTCTTATATTATTGACAATATACTATATCATCAATCCGATCTTTTTAAAGGAACATGGTCTGATTTCCAAAATTTAGTTTTCAGTTCCATACGAAAGATATATATGCTAAGGGGCTGCATCAAAGTCAACCCCGCCACTTGGCGGTTGTCATAATTTGACTTTCACCCAAATTTCACTCAAATTGGTCCAACCAGGTTGATTTCATCAGCAATTAGGTATTTCATGTCTGCATAACTTTGCTGTGTAAATTTTCTTATGGCTGCCATGATTAGACACATTTCACAAACGGAACATGTTACAGCCAGCAATATTATGAAACACCATGCTCAAAATGTTTAAAAAGTCAAGAAATCGAACCAAGTTCCTTCAACCATTACAATTTATACCATAAAACAAAATACCTGTACATTTATAACCTTATCAAAATGTGTGAACGTGTATACTCTCATTCATTTGGGTTGATAACAAATACATGTAAGCACAAACTAAATCCCGGGGGGGGGGGGGTACTCAGATTTCGGTTGGGTACGGACGCGCGGCCGGAGTTTTCGACTACCACCTGTTTTGTAAACCCGAGGAAGCGAAAAAATGCTACCCATATGTAAACCAAGTTGGCTTAAAAACAACTGTTTCTAGGCTGTTCAATTCATTTTTACAATGTAAATTGCACTTTAGAAGCCCAATTTGGCAACCGATAGGTAAACCAAAGGATAAATTTGTCAAAAATGGTCAGTTTTGAAAAATGCAACGGTTATGTAAACTATTTTTCCAATTTTTGAGGGGCCTTTGGTAAACCTGGGAGGTTAAAAATGCAACCGTTCTTGGCCGCGCGTCCGTACACCCACCTTTCCACTAAGTACCCCCCCCCCCACCGGGACTAAATCATGACCACCAGAATCAGTGAGTATATTGTTCTGATTGTTATGATTTAATTTATACTTCTTTATTTCTTATCAAAACATGGCTCCGTACTTTTAAATCTGATTGCAAAATCAAAATCAAAATGATTTTTATAGGTCTAGATGATTTCTTAGATATGTTGTTGCCATGTCTTAGTAGATGCTTAACTGGGATTATCCAGTGATTGGGTTCCCCAATGACCTTAAACCTGTGGTGCGAAAGCTTTTTTGCAACTTTGGTGTGATAATATGGTCCCGATTTTTAAGTCAAACATGCTTTAGGAGCATTTTTTAATCAAACATGCTCCTTGAGCATATTATTTCAATTAGGCCAAACAAAATTCATTCTTTGTCTCACGTCACTTCTGACATAATGGAATGAGGCTTTTTTTTAAATTGATTATTTGTCCCATGTCACTTCTGACATCAAAAATTCAATGCAGATTTTTTTTTAAAGTAAATTCAGCTCGTCTTGGTCCACTGGTCGGCTGATACATCAATCTATTTATACAGCCTGTTGTAATATCATTAGCCATGCTAGCTTCACGTTGTACGGTGGAGATATAAACCAAATACTTAGGAGATTTATTTGCATTTTGTATATTTCTTAGACTTGCAACACAGTCGTTTTCAGAAAAAATTCAGAATAACAAGATTTAAAAAAAAATTGCGAAATTCAAAAATTCAATGCAGGAATTGAACAATAAATTTTTCAATGTGCGCGGGCGATGCGAGACAAAGAATTAATTTTGTTTGGCCTTGTTTAAGTGTAAGTCCATATTATACAGGACCTATTATCAGGCCAAAATTGCACCGAAGCTAGTGTATCTAATATGAGTCAATACACAAGCAGCCATTAGCCAAGAAAATGTGATGCACCAGAACTATAGGTGCGTTTTCTCCATTTCCAGTTAGGGCTATAATCTGATTTGTTTGATGCCACAACACACACACTTAACAAAATTGGATTCATAGGATTCATGTTAAATATATATATTTATAAAGGTTTCTACATCAGGGACATTTTAATTATCAATATCATGCGATTGTTAGAATTTTGTCCTGGTGGCTATCACATTGTTTTAGCACGTTGGCACCAAATTTGCAATTTTAAATGATACTTAAAAGTCTAAGTTCAAACACATGTAATACACAAAAGCAAAAGATGACAAGGTACTTTGAATTTTAATATCATTCTATCATAATTTCATATCCATGGATACAAAATGTGTTATGTTTTGTAGGCATTAAAAACATGCATTAATTACTTCAGCTTAGGGAAAATGGGATTATCAAAACAAAGGTTGAGTTTCAATGTACTTCTGCTTCCCCCAGACAAAGAAAGCTGTTATTTTTATAACATTGTCATGTTTTTTGTTGGAAATACCCATTTTGTGGTTTTTAGTTACATAGTGATCAGAAGTGTGGTTGCATTGTTATCAGTTGTGATAAAGGAAATGTAGTATTTGGCACAAGTTCAACATCAGGCAAAAACGCTGAATAGGCCAACAACTTGAGTTCAATGATTTTGGTTAATTGTTGGAAATTTAAATTGGATCACTGACCTTGTATTGTATTTAGCACAAATAGAAATACCAGAATAGAATTTGGTATTATATTTGTGCAATTAATGTAAATATTTTCTATTTATTTAGGAACAAAGTGTATAATTGGTTCTGGGGTTAAGAATTTACAACCATTGGTCAGTACGGGTCAACCATGTCCACTGATTGTCAGCACTGATTGCTTTTTAAAGATCTTGGCCGATTTCACTAACATCTAGTGGTGGTCGCTAAAAAGCAAGTATTTTTAACAATTTAGCGATCATTTTTAAAGTTAGCGATCAAAACTGGGTTAGCGTCCATCGCTAAATGTTAGTGAAATCGGCCCCTGAACTAGTACAAGTAGGCCTATAGCCAAGTGAAATATAGCACATGTTTTTTGGTCCTCCTCTGGTTTTAAACACTGGGCTGATTTGATATGTTTTTAGGTACAAAATAATAACTAGTTTCAATTTTGAGTTACTTCATTATTTTAATCAATAAAGGTTTCAAATGGATGAAGAAGGATTCCATATTCCGCTAAGAAATAACATAAAAGTGTACTGGTTTTCAAGGTTTGAAATTTGATCATACTTAAATTGCATAATTTGTTGGGAAACAAACCGTGCTTCAAAGCGTTGCTTCAAAGCGTGTTAACTAACCTGTCATTTGGTGGTAAAGCTGATTTATTTTCATCCTATGAAAATTTCGTCATGTGAGTGCAAGAAAGTCGTATTTGCAATGGCTGCCCTAATATAAGTTATATTTATTTAACATCTTGTCAAAAGAATGTGAAAAATCCTCAAAATTTACCTATCATATGTCAGTGGCTCTTGAAATGGTTCTTCAGGTGACACCGTCACCTGAAGAACCATTTCAAGATCCACTGACCTAAGAATGGACACCATGCAGTGTGCAATGCAAAAATTATGACAAATGGCAGCTGTTGCAGATATCACTTTCTTGCACTCACATGACGATTTGTTACTATCAAATGTTCGGTAATTAATGCTCTGCTGATCTTGTTGATCATGTAAAGATAACAAAATGATGAAAACTGTTATGCAGAGATAGTTTTGTTTGATTTGGCAAAGCATGACTTGTTTTGATTTCAAATATGACGTGTTTGGTTGTAATTTGAACTGGAGCATATACTTATATGATGACATATGACCAAAAATCATGTCATTTTATTTGATCATTTATGAAGGGATGTTTTCATTTTTGATACAATACTTTGTACATCTGTTATCTACCATTAATCCATCTGTCCATCCAATGCCCATAGATATAGATGAGGGACACCAGACTTCCTATACCGCCAAGTGCATTGCGTCGTCCGCCATTGAACTCAAATTGGGGATATTAGGTACCTCTTGAGTCTTGCCTATAAATCAACCACGCATATTTTTAAAGATACGTGTGTGTTTTCAAATTAAGATGCGATGCATCATCAGCAAAAATCTGAAAACTACCAATTTGATCTGGAAAAAATAAAGTGCTGAGTCTGGTGTCTCCCCTCATTATATATAGGGCAATGCTGCTATTGCAAGCTTCCACTACTCAATATTTGTAAGCTTGTGTGACCATCTGTTTTAATGCCATTTAAAAAAAGGTTGTCCTCATCTGTTTTGAAGACTTCATTCTCAATATAAGATTGTAGTCTTAATTTATTATTTCAAAATTTCAATTTAGAAGATATTTTGTTGGAGCTGTAACACCACTAAGGCGTCCAAGGATCAAAACTAATCAAATAAAAAGGTCCTCTTTCTGATCAGAGAATTATCTTCATGTTTGTCAAATAAAAATGTGATGCTACTTCCAGTGACTGTTCTACACCTATTTGTTGTTATTTCCCAATACTGTTGTTTTGCACATGTATCCCATTAAATAAACTCATAAATACCACCTGTTAATTATTAGAATGATGTAAATAACCACCATCTTTGTTCGTTAACTGACAAAACTAAAATTGCAGGGTCAAATGGGGCTTCAACATCAGCATGTCCAGCAGCATTCACAACAGCAATCTATGCAAGGCCAGGGTTACGATCACCAGGCTGCAAGGTCAGCGGAGCAGAGAAGGCGAGGTAGTAAAGGCAGTCCTACCAGTGATGGTAAGTTTATTGACAGTTGTGTTAAATGTAAAAAGTGTAGTGTAGGATATCACTTGTATATGCAATAGATGTTACTCAAACTTGCATGACTGAAAAGATGATCGCCAACTTCTAGTGGAGCATGTGTGACAAAGGGGTTCATTCTAGCTCTTGCCAATGGACTCGGAGAAGGTAAAAGAATTGACTACTAGTGAACTGTCCACAAACACATGTTAGGGGTCAGGAGGCTGATGTAAAAAGTAGATTATCATAGCAAATTTCTTTTAAATTTGACTGAAAAAGATTTTGGATCTTGCGACAAAAATGATTGGTCAGTATTGCATGTAAACTCAAATTTTCTCTGGAAAGATAGTGTCAATTTTTTTCAAGGCCCCTTACAAGGATCAAAAATTTTAACAATGCTCTTTTTACATCACCCGTAACAAATGTTTGTGAACAATCCCTAAGCTGAAGTATTTATGTGTATTGTGAAGCATCTGTTATGTTAGGCTGCAAATACATGAATGATGGTGGTGGCTGTGTAACAACAAGTGCTATGTGTTTTCTGGGATCATGGATTTTGCTAGCTGAAAGTCTGCTTGATATAATGTAACAAATTCAATTCTGTAAGGTATCTTCATCTTTCTCCACAGAATCTGTAAATATACTAACAAAACAGACAAATTTAGAAAATTGCCACAGGTCAGGAAACTTAAGCAGAGTGCTGTCTGTTTTACCCCAGTGCTGGTTACAATTTTGTTTGGGGATCTTTCAATATATTGCTGTCATTTGCTGAACAAGTTGTTGAACTGAGCTTAATGTGTCCAAATTGCATGCAAAAACCTCTGCACAATAATGGTAACTGCACAATGGTAAAGGTTCAATAGAAAATGCATGTATGGAATGTCTTAGCATGTGAATATACATCCAACTGATAAATTTGTGCTTAGTTTAAATACGCCAAAGAAGTAATAACATCAATTCATTGGATTCAAATAATTTTACTTGTAGTTACAACAAGGAATTTTATAGGGGAATCGGGATACGGCGCCATCTTGTGTCGCTTATGGAGCAGAGTTATTGTATCTACGGATAAGTTTAGAGTTTTGCCCGATATCCAGGCAGATCGCGTAAATCTTCACTTGACACATATACAGCGTGTGAATTTTGTTTCACGCGCAAACTATGTCTGCGTTTCAAGCGTGTATTGCAACTTGCTCTGATCAAAGTACGCCAATTTTCCCACTAATCCTTTGCGAAGACTCTCGCAGTGTGGTACGCGGAGTTGTAAAATGCTGGAGGTACAATAACTCACCCTCCATGAGCAACAATCCAAGATGGCTGTCGTCCCATAGGATTTACATGGTGGTTAAAAGTCAAAATGGCGGCGAGTACCGATTCCCCCTTTTAATTTTCTTGAGTTACAATGAAATACAAGGCATTGTAAAATGCCCATTTCATAATTGCCATGGCACATGTAGCATCTTTTCTTGATTAGCCTCTATAGCGAAGGAATAGCAAGTTTAAACCATGAAATTCTTGCACCTACGTTAGAGTCTAGTAAATTCACTTTTAGTCAAGGTTGAATGAAATGGGCATTACATTTACATTATAATTTGTGAAGACTAAACCAGCTTTTGTGTCTATATGTATTGCATATAACTTATATAGCTTTATATTTAATTTAGTATACAATTTTCCCATTTGAAAACCCCTGGCCTACAGAAGACAAAGCCCACAAGTCAAGTAAAGACACAGATGGCAAAGGTCACAAGGACAAAGGTCATGGGGTCAAAAGCCACCACAAGGATAAAGGTCACAGTAGCCACAAGGACAAAGGTCACCGTTATAGTAGTAAGCACAGAGATAGCAAGACAGTGGATAAAACAAGGGACAAGCGTAAGCATGAGCACAACAGTACTAACAGCACAAAAGAGAAGCACAGTGTTGCACAACCTGCACAAACTAAAACCTCATCTAGTGCGATTGTTGTCTCAAGTGAATCTGACGATGAACCGACTGTCAAAGATCCATTCTGGGAAAATCTCTACAAAGGAACTCTAACCTTTGAAGGGGACATGTATTCTAAAGTGAAAAAGCGTCGAGCATCCGGGCGTGACAATTCCAAAGAAACAGAAAAGTTGAACGCCACTAATTTGCTGTCTTCATTAGATAATTTGCATGTTAGAAAGTCAGGTAGGTATCTGTGGAAAGTGGACTAAGCATTGATCGTTTATTTGGCTGGGACTATTTTAAAAGGAAATCTTATGCATATTTTTTGAATTAGAAAAAAATATGTAATGTCTTGCAAGATAAACCTTGGTCATAATTATTTAATATATTTTTGCAATCGTGTTAATGCAATCATTTATAAACATATTACAAACCAAATTCATACCCGATGAGCCACACTTTTTGATTCCAGCTTATTAGGAATTGTTTATTAATTTTAGATGTAACATTTTTTTTGGACCTCGAATAGTTCATTTATGATAACTCACTAAGAAATATAAAAATATATATCTGGTAAACCTTGTCATATAAATTGATATTTCTAAACTTGGTATTAAAATATTTATTCACTTACATCCGCATATCATCCACTGTCCACATTCAGAATGAATTTAGTTTTCAAAATTGGCAATAATAAAGATACATAGATTTTAGATACCACTTTTAGTATTGTTAAGCTATTTACATCACTTTAATTACCAAGGACAAGTGTACATCACGGTAGTGAACACTCTAAGGACAAGTGTACATCACGGTAGTGAACACTCTAAGGACAAGTGTACATCACGGTAGTGAACACTCTTCACTTGCCAGGGATAACAAAGTGCTTGGAGCATTTAATTTAGTATCTTCATAGCGAGCCTTACGCACAATTAGGTCAAGACAATAGGTGAAAGCGGACCCACGTCATACGCAGGCATACGCAGGGTATACGCAGCACAATGATCTAAAAATAACTCGCGCTGGACTTCGTGCGCGGTGAAAACAATCAATACTTCAGCCAGTCATTCCTTCATTTTCTTTCTTTTTTAGCCAGACCAAAATCTGTGAAATGATGAGTTGTTTGTCATTTTGTTACGACTTGAATACCAAACATCTCATATGATTTTGGAATCGAAATATTTTGACAATTTGCTAAAATCAATCGAAGTTTCCGCGTGCCGGCATTTTCTCCATTGAGTTGAATGGGAAGTCGGCAAATGTTTTCACCGCGCTATTTTGACAAATGTCCCGGATGTAAACAAAATGCCCGGATGTCCGCTCCTGCCTATATTCAAAAAGAAAAAAAAAAACAGAACCAAGCTCCTGGAAAGAGCTCTGCCAGTGCATTCACAGAATCCATGATAGAGAAGAACGAAATAGATAAAATAAACTATCACGGGTTCGGAAATCGTACATCATTTTTTAATGTTTTGTTTTGTCTTGATCCTTTAAACCATAAATGATATTGCCCAACACCAATGAATATGACATGTAGATAAAGATGTCGAGAAGCAGAAAGACAGACATAAACATGATGACAAGGTCAAAGGTCATCGTGAGAAGTCAAAGGTCAAGAAAAGAAGTACACACAAAGGTATCCAAGTTTCATTGTTGGACGAAGAATTTTTCCTCCCTCGATTACCATTATTCTAATCAAGTTAATTTGATAATCCATATGTTTTATAACCCGCATGTTTTAACAGATTAACATTTGATTCACAACAAATTGTTATATTTACCAAATTAATGATTAAACTTTGTTTGCATTTTACATATTAACATTGTTTACAATTTTGTATTACATCTACTGTTATAAATGTTCTGTTAAATAATTTTTTCAACTAATCAAGTTATTAACCCTAATTCATGCTCTTCATGTAAACTATCCAATCAGAATGCAGGAATATGAAGTACCCAGGGTGTGTTAAAAATTCACAGAACACTTTTCAAGAAACAGGTGAAAATAGGCAGCAAAACAAAAGAAAATAATAAGAATTTCCAACAGATTTTCTTTTGTAAAATGCGATCGCCTTGATCAATTTCAACGAGTAAGGTGTCATTTTAAAGCTTAGAAAATGCTGCAACAGATGAAATTAAAAAATCAAAATTGATATCATCGGCAAAGTTCCCCTTTCGGGGTGAGCCATCACATATGTCGACTGATGATTTATTTAGTTTAGCTGACTTTTTAATTTTGATAGTCATATAAAGGCCTAATATCTTTCCAAGAAAAAAAGGAATATGTAAATTAGGTTAATAGATTTGCATTCCATTTTGTTTATAGAATGAGACACAAATGAGACACAAATTAATGTACTAGGGGTAAATTTTGATTGCTGTCCAATTCACTCGGCCCCTTGATGGGGCCTGAGCCCCCTGAATTGGACACATCAGAATTTCACCGTACATGCATTGGTGTTGTCTCATTTCACTCGCGACATGATATGGCATATATTAACTTACAATTCATACACTTCATGTATTATTAACCAATTCAAAAACAAATAAACAAGATAACTGCACACCATTTTTTTTTGAGGTCATTGTTTAAAAATCGGAGGTGTTTGTTTTGGGCCGAGGTACTTTTCTGAGGGAGCTTAGCTCCCGAAGAAAAGATCCGAGGCACAAAACAAACACCGACGATTTTAAACAATGACCAAATTAAAAGATGGTGCAAAGTTATTATTGTCATTAATAATCGCTCTTTCGACATTTTAATGCCTTTTATGTGTAATTTTATGAAGAAATAGTTTATTAAACTTATTTCTTACGTCAAGGTCTACTTATCCCTATAAGAGAATTTCTATCAGTCCAGGCATAAACGCGCGAGTGCGTGGTGCATATGCACGCTTGATTGGCGTTTTATGAGAAAACGCATTCAGCGCTAATGACATCACATATGCGGGTCATTATAAGAAGTCATTGTTACCTGATAAAGACTGTGCAGTTGTTTGCGTAAAAGTAGAAATAATCTTAAGAGATTGGATCGCGCTATTACGCAGGTTATTAATAGTGTGTAGAATGGATTGATAATGCTCATTTGACTCCGCCTGCTGAGTTAAGTGTGTTAAACATTGAATACAATATGGTTGTTTGGTTGTTTTTGTTGGGTGATGATATTGTTTTGATCTAACATTTGAATTGTATTCGTATTCAGAATATCCATATATTCCCCCACAAATGTGGAAATTTTTATTTTTACTGTTGTGCATGGATTAGATTTACATTCCATTTTGTTAAGTAAATGGGACAAAATTAATGCACTTTATGTTTGCTTGCTGTCCAACTCACATTGCCATATTCCAGACATTGAGTATTGATCACATCTATATTCGCCATACATACATTGATTTTGCCCCATTGCACTCACAAAATAGTGGCTTATAACAAAATAATTGCTATATGTTGTAAGCAAAAGTTCACCTTTTTGAATACAAATGTAAGCAAATACTAACCAGACAAGCCATTGTTTGAAAGGGATTAGAAATAGCTTTTGAGGCCTTAAGAGAGCCTTTTCTTGCAAGTCAATGGTAGCTTTTAAGAATAAAAATTCAAGAAAAAGTTATAGAAATAGCAATTGCTACTTTTATGAATTTGGCCTATTGGGCTAGACGCTAGCTGCGTTTTGCTAGTATAACATGGGCATTATGTAAGGGCTTGGAGGTCTATGTCAGTCCAAATCCATGTCTCTCTTCACTTCTCTAGTGAGAAGCATTAGGCAGAGAAACGAACAAGACAACAAAATCTTGAATCATTTTGGTCATTTTCAGAATCAATGTCATCTTCAGCTGTAGATTACATTTTGAATAATTCAATGTTTTATTATATATAGATATTATTTATCTTTTTTCATGCGTAACCCAATTCATTAATATTCCACTCTTTGCAGATTTGCACAGAATATTGCACTTGAATGTGATGTATCAATGATGTGATTTCTTTGTTAAGTGTTAAATTAAATGTCAGTTTTATGATGCTAAATGTCTCTACTCTGTTTAACAACTTAATGTGATGCCAGATAACATCATCTAATTGGTTTCTTTCAATTTGTTTGTTACTGTTAAATAATCTGTCAGTGTTAAACTGTTTCTTTGAATAAATTGTAAGAGAAACAAAATGCAAGTAATGTGATCAAGTAATTTATTAAAACAGTTTGAAATCCACCATATTTGCTTTTTTGTTTTCAAGTATCACTGCATTTAAAAAAAGAAATTTGTCAAAAACCTGATAAAATATTTTTTTGTTGTTGGAAGAGAAACAGGAGAAATTTATGTTCTCCATTGTAAAATTAAACATTTGTTACCTCCAATACATTTGACTTGATTACATTACATGTCTTTATTATTCACTTGCACATTTATGTTCTAATAATTTTGAAATAATTTTTGCCCATTTTGATAACCCTAACTTGACGTAAGAGAGATTTTGTGAGACCACAGTTAGGATTATGGACTATTGTTAGTCTGTTCAATTTATCAATTATTTTGTTCATTGTTGTCTATAACATTTTTCATTCAAACATAAATACTTGAAAATTATGCCCAAATTCATTGAGACGATGATATTCTAATTGAGATGGTTTTTTTCTTCTCATCCATAGGGAGCTCTGAGTTTGAGTTTGAATTTGAACAAGAGTCACCAGATGCTGGCTACCAATCACCAACCAAAGAGGAGATGGACACGCCTCCTGCCTATATGACTGATGGTAAGATTCAATTGATTGTTCAATCTATCAATCATTCAGTTGGTCAATCAATCAATCAATCAAATATAATATAGTGATTCATGCAGTTCGCGTTTGCATTCCATTATCGTAAAACGAGACAAAATAAAGGCATTTGAGCGAAATTTTGATATCAGATTCACTCGGCCCCTACAAACCTTGTGTATTGGTCGCATCAGAATCGACCGAGCACAGATTTTGTTTCATTCGCTCACGACATGATATGCCCATATATTAACCTTAATCATTCAATTCAGTCATGTCTATCAGTCATTAAATGTAATCAGATAATCAAGTATGGTAGTAATAGTATATTGGAGGTCTACATTGTTTGATGTGTCATGGCGCAGCTAATTTTGGTAAATAATCTTAGAAATATATAAAATAAAGTACAATTAAAAATCAAGTTGACATCTTGAAAGTTCATATTGACTTGATTGGAATATTCATATTTCAAAGTTAAAGGGATCCGTAAGGTTTGTCACATGGCTGCAATATGATATAAAGGAATCTATTGGACAAATACACAATCAATAAAGAAGTAATTTTTATTTCTATAAAAAGTTGGACTATATTTTGTTGGTACTTTAAAATAATACCATATTTTGTCCAGTTGACAATGGACTTGTTCAGTCTGTGTAAACAAGATTCAGTCACACACACACACACACAGATTCTCCCAGGAAATAGTTCATGCCATATTGCCAGGATGTGGTCTGATAACCTTAGAATTATGAGAAAATGACAAGTCCAGGTGTGCTGTACACATCCAAATTCCTCTTCCTGGTAATGCTCGGTTACTATATGGGTACCACGTAAGGCTATATTAGTAGAAGTTGCCTATGCTCGTGAGGCATATTGAGTGAGTTTAACTGATTAGGACTTCAGCACAAATTACGAGCATCAATGTGTGATACACGCAGTCGACTTAACAATGTAGGAACAATACAGGATCTGTTTAGTAACATTCAAACATAGATTGTCATTAAGAGGAATTCGTATGTGTAAAGACATGCTACAATATGGTAAGTAACTTGTAATTGGAAAGTGTAGGATTGAGGTTGTGAATTGCTAAATTTTTATAAAGACAAAGATAATGCACAATTTATGTAAATTATTTCAGTTAATAGTTATAATCAACAACAGTCCTATAAATGGTAGATTTGTTAAACTAAAATAATGCTCAGTAATAACTGAATTTATTTTTGGATTGATAAAATATGAAGATTATTAACTTCTCTTTGTGTACTGTAAAGCATTTTAATTTCGCGGCATTAAAATTTAGCGAATTTGGAAACCCTCACTTTTTGGGTGCATTTTAATTTCAATAATTTGAATCATCTTGCTATTCAATGCTATGTTTACAATTATTTTAGCGGCATTTTAAATTAGCGAATTGTCATACTAGCGAAATTAAAATGCTAGCGAAATTTTCATGCTTTACAGTATATAAACGAAATTGAACTATTAAGTGAGAACTAAAATTGAGCATATTTTTGGCAATTCTTATTAGTCATGCACCATGAATATCCTCTTTCAATTGTTTTATACTGTTTTAGATATGTCATACTTTAACTCAAAATTGTGTCTGATTCATTGATTCAATCTTTGATTTTGTTTGAAAACGTTCCCTCCATAAATTTGACCCTTGAGGCGTCATCTAAAGTATACTTATTCTTACACCTGATCTCAAATATATAACACCAAAAACCTTAACCCTAAACCCAAAACTAAGTATGATATTTTGGTGGGACACTTGGTCCATTTTGTTGCATGTCGGTCTGTATTTGCTTGGAAACTTGATTAGAAATTTGAGTTTGTGCACCTCAGTAATGGTAGAGTAGTTAGATATATGTATGAATCAGATTTGTCTATCTTTGACATAGATATAGAGGGGAGATTAGACTTCCTATATATGGGGTCAAAATTTGTGGTATTCGGGTCTTCTCAAGACAAGCCAAATCTCGACCGACCACAAGCAGGCACTATATTTGTTAGACCTCATCACAAATGCGTCATTTAGGTGCACCTTGATTTAACTAGTGCGCGTATATATGCAAAAAGTGCACAAAAAATACGCAAAAGGTTTGGACATGCTACAATTTGACAAGAAACGACGCAACTTCAACACAAACCCGAATACCTAAATTTGATCTCCATACAGGAATGATGCCGAATCTATGATCTCATCTCTAAATCTATGATAGTTGATACCCGAACTTAATTCTTGTATTTAATCCTCCTTCTATCCCCTATTCACCTGATTCCCACTCCCCACACCACCCCTAATCCCTTGTACAAGGTAAAGTAAGTTGTGCCCATGACAAGGCCAAAGTTCAAGGTCAGGATAAAGCCAACAAGGTCAAGATTCATGGTCAAGATAAAGACAAAGTCAAGGTTCAAGGTCAGGATAAAGACATGGTCAAAGTTCAAGGTCAGAATAAAGATGACAAGGCATGTGAACAAGAACACTTTGGTGATGAGTTTGGAGGCAAAACATCCCAAGCAAATGCATTTGGCAACAATATCCAAGACTACAAAATCCGAGATGTCAGAATTCCAGTACAAAAAATCCAGTGTGGCAAGACCCAAGCTCGAGACGTCTTGGATTATAGAATCACTGTGCAAGAAATGGGAAATATGGTATTGGACTCGAAACAAGTCTTGGATGATAAAACCAAAAGTCAAGAATCTAAAGTAGATGGTATAATTAGCAGAACTCACCCTGCTAAGATCTCCTCTTCAAGTGGAGGAATGAACCCTAGGGTAGCGATAACAAGACTGTCACAGACCTATAGGAAAAGGGATGTGGTGGACAAGTTAGGCAAGCCAAAGTATCGGTCAGGTAAGCTTACACCTTATGGATTAAGGCTTGTTGTTCTCAGCTGGGTAGCTTGATTCATCAATTTTGAGCATTCCAACTCATGATTTTCTGTTGAAGAAAACGCAACTTATAAACATTTAATCAATTTTTTATTACAGAGGTAACGATACGTTATGAGATTTATTCATGATATTTGAGAGTGTTGTGCAATCAGATGGATTTGAAATCCTGACTGTAATCCTGTACTTATACATGTATTCCAGGCCTTCTCAAAGATAGTTCACAAACCAAACTCAGGCTGCAAATCACTTTAATATGGCCCTTTGATTGCCTCTGGAATACAGAGGTTCACAGTTGAAAGTACAGAAAGACTCCTTTTAGCCCTTTAACATGTATTTTTGAGTTTTATTACTATTGGTCCTGAATGGCCCGCCAAGTAAAGTAATCTTGAACCCTTGATATATAAATTGTTACCAACCTTCTGATCTGATTTTTTTTACTCACAGCTGATCTTCTGAGAGCAGTAATAGAAGGGAAAACACACATTGTAAAGGCGGCATTGAAAATGAACATCGCCCTCAACGTTGAACAACCAGACACGAATGGCGCCACAATAGTCATGCATGCATGTAGCAATCGTCACGATGAAATCTTGAAGCTTCTCATTCTACAGGGTGCATCAGTGAATGCGTGCAGTAAAAATGGTGTGACGCCGTTGATGTATGTGGCGGAACAGGTATGTTGGCAGTACTTTTTAAAAAGTTGGTATCAACCCGTCATTCTAGAAAGGGTTTTGAATTGTAACTTGACAACTACAAATTAAATCCAGATGTAATTCTGTAAATGTATCTGTCATTGTTAGCAGAACTCTGCATTACTACTTTGATGAGACAAGCAAATCACCATTTTATAATGGACATATATGTAGGTTTATCGGCCATCTTACGGGATGCAAGGCTCAAGATTCCGATAGATAATAGACAACGCAATTTTTGCTATTGGGATTTTTGGTAGCTAAAGTGCTAGTGCCGTGATCCGTTCTCAAGGTCTGTGGATTGCGAGTCGATGTTTTAACTGCTTGGCCATAATAACATTTGGTATCTTTGCTGTGAATGAGGTCTTTATCATCTTAACAGTAGTATTACAATAGACCTTTTCTAAACACGACTTTCCGAGAATTTCCGAAGCTCATTTTACACTTTCCGGCAATTGCCGACAGAAAAAGTGACTCTTCAACACAATAACCAGAATGTTAAGTTCACGTTCACGTTAACTGGTTGCGTACGAATTCGAACTTGTAATTAGCGTTAGCACTACAGAGTCACTTTCAGTGTGATTGCCCTGATGTGACTTGAAATCTTAAGCTAAATCAACCGATTTCAAATGGAAATTTCACTCTTTGTGTCGGTGAGCTTATGGTACCTTCAGCCAAAAGTTGTTCAGAATTCGTGTATCTAATAATGTACTGGTCTGGTTCTATTTATTTTTCACTTTTATTGCACTGAAATGCGAGAGACTTTTCGGAAAATTTTGTTGAAAAAATTGTGCATGCTAATGAGCTTGTACGTGATTGGTTGAAAAAATGGCCATGCGATCAATGTTCCGGAGATTTCCGAATGGATTTTGAAAAGGTCTATGGAGCTTTCCAAAAAGGACTTTGGGATTTAAAATAATGGTATGCCAATGGAACATCCACCCTTTAATGCTGAATTTAGTATGAAACATATTGAGCTGTAATAATGGTAATAGAGCTCATTGTATACCGGTAATTATTTTAGTAATGAGTTGTTGCAAATGCAAAACACCACAGTGAACACTGTTGGTTCGTTCGAAAACAGAATTTCACTTTTTATGCGTCATTCATTTGATACCTTAACATTTTACCTTTACTACATGTATTGAAATATAACAGAACGTAATGTTTTTATCAGTTAAGAGGGAAAATGAAAAAGGTTATCTTCACATTTTTAGTGATAAAAAGCCATGTGACTGTTGGTGGGAAAATAAGGGCCAAGATTTGATCATCTATTTTGTGCCGAGATTACGTGCCTTGATGCATGTGCCTTTTATGCGGTGGGTGAACATACTGCGTAAGCACAATTTTTGAAATCCGACAATATTATTGTTAAAATTGTAAACAGAGGCCTTATATTGGAACATTGATATTTTAGTTTTCTTTCAATATTTTTATAAGTAAGGCCTAGAAATCGCATTTGAAAATTGAGCATGGTACATGTACATGTACTAACCATTAATGCAAATAAGTTAATAAATTTTTATGTCAGATACCAAAATAGATCAAAATTTATCCAGTCACGTAGCAGAGTAAATGCATGAAGTGGAGTTTGGTTGTGATGATTATCAAATTTACCAACTTGGAGCCAGATCAGTGATTTTTTTTTTTGCTGTTTATTTTCAGGGTTTTGCTAGTGCTGCAGGTATTTTACTAGAAGCAGGAGCATTTGTGAACTTTAAACAACCTGGAACAGGCGATACAGCTCTTGTAAAGGTAAGGATATTTGTTGCATGCCCACACTAAATTTGATCATCCATAATGAATTGGCTATAATGTAGGCGATTTTAAGTTTGAGTTATAGGTATAATTGCACCACAGAAAGCCAATTTTCGTGATTTTTTCCACAATTGATAATTGCTTTTGTTTTTCAATTTTCATACAAGGGAATCAGAGCAACAAAATATTCCTAAAATGTAATAAAATTTAACATTTTTAGAGTTTTTTGTCAGAAATAGTCCTAAAGTTGCAGCAAACATGCATTGAGCATTGACTTAACCCTATTTCTCTTGCACCCAAATACCACAATATGTTTACTGTCAAATGGCAAGTACTTGACCATGTGTTTTAAATTTCATATTTATGGTATAGGTCAGTAAGTGGCATTTCATTGGATAGCTTTGACTTAAAGGATTTTGAAAATGCAAAGTCTTTATTCATTATGCTAATTATATGCAAATTAGCTCATGAATAATTAATGAGGCTCTGGATAAAAACAATAGATTAACATTTTGAATGCAATAACTTTGAATTTCCTGTTCTTTTCAGACAACTACTGTGACTATATACGTAAATCAGAAGAAATTATACAATAAGATTATTAGAAACAAAGTTTGATAAATATGTCATTTGATGAGTTGGGAGTCGGTTACAGAACATAATTTGGAAACCCTGTTTCTTAATCATTTTTTTCAGACTTTCCCAACTGGCTTTCCCCACTTGCTGAATCTCTGTTTCTTAATTGTTTTAGTACATTATCCCTAACAGAACCAGATCTTACTAAATTTCACTATAGAAAATCACGAAAATGCGTTAAGTTAAAGTCCGAATACGTCACAGACAGGTTATATGCAGGGACCAAATCGCTTTCCGGGCAGCAACTCAGCGGTTGTGTGCTATGGGTATCACTTGCTTGGGAATCGGGACGTCCCCGGTTCAAATCCTGGTGAAAAAAATGTGTTTTTCACCCTTCCCTAAAAGAAAAGAAGGAAAGAAAGAAAGAGTTCTTTAGGCTGATAGCCAAGGATAACCCAAGAAAGCCTTTTCTTCCCTTTTCGAGGAGATAGGCTAGAAGCAGAAAAAGTTAAGAAATCTGTTAAGGTTAAGTATGTTAATATTGTGCACAAAATGCAAACAGATAAAAACAGACTTTTCCCAAGTTTAGACTTGATTACCTGATCCTATCACATTTTTGTTTGATTTTCAGGCAAGCAGAAGAGGGCATGCTGAGGTGGTTCAGGTCCTTCTCGACTATGGTGCTAATTGGGCCTTGGCAAACGTGAACAACACAACGGCGGAGAATTTTGCACGACTCAACAACCATTTTGCTGTGCAGGATATTCTCAATACATATACAAAAAGGTGAGTTTTATTGTTGGTATTACTAGAAAGGATGAGTGTTTATGCTGGTTTCATACTACAGGGTTCATAGTGGTCATTGAAATCCTTGAAAAGTCATTAAATGTGATTTGGGTCATTAAAATCATTGAAAAGTCTTTAAATTTTGTATGAAGTCTTTAAAAAGTCTTTAAATTAAACCTGCTGAATGATTGTCAGAGCAGCATTTAACCTGCCTATTCAGGTTTAGTCAGAATAATTTTGATTCCAAGTTTCAAAAGGTCAGCAAATTGGAATATTCTGACGTGATAAAGTCTGCATAAATGTCTTATAAGTGTTTAAAAAGTCTTTGAAAATATGACTTAAAAGTCATTAAAAGTCTTTGAATTCACTCTGGTATTGACACTATGAACCCTGATACTAATCATCAAATCAAATTTATTGGAATTACACTTTTGATACAGTGGCACTCATCTATCTTGTGATGGTGCATCCAACATAAAATAAAATAATAACAATTGATACAAAGTACAAAAGAATAGAATTATAATACAATTAAGGGTATATATAGTTTTGGAGCTTTGTTGCTTTATTACATAATCTTTTGCAGCAATTTCAAACTTCCAGTTGTTGTAGCAGAAAGTCACAAGTCGCCAATATGATTAATAGCTACAAAAGCTTTGTCATACAAGAAGATTTTTCAAGTTAAAATTAATTCAATATGCGATTCTTGTGTAATTCCTGTTGCTTAGAATAGTGCGTAATACACAAGTCAAGTCAAGTGCATAAAATTAAATCCAATAATGATAACGAAATTTACAAAAATTACACAGACAGCAAAGCTACAAATCTGTAAAGTGACGAGTATAAAAGCAGCGTTAGACTCAGTCCATCATTTTTCCTAGCTCTTTTGGTACCTATCTATTCTGTCGGAAGCACTGATGTCACAGAATAGAATGCTGTCCTCTGATTGGTCAATTGAGGCTGTTCCATGTTACTCCCTGGCGTGAAACATTGCATTGGAGGTCAATTGAGGCTGTTCCATGTTACTCCCTGGCGTGAAACATTGCATTGGAGGTCAATGAAAAAGTCTACAAAATTTACATTTTCAGCTAAATTAATTTTTGAATCAACCCCTTTCAGCGAAAAACATAAAATATTTTGGAAATATTGGATCACTCCATAGACATCGCACAGTAAGTTTCACGCCAGTAACAAGGACTGAGTACGCCAAATTCAACAACTGCGTCTGACAGAATTAGTGTTACACCCAAAGAATTTAAAATTGAGAAGCGCTGCCATCTTGTTGTCGCTATGAAGCAAGAGTTACTGTACCTCTGGATGCCTTCATAGATTGGCCCGTCATCAAAGAAGATCACGTAAATCTTCACTTGACCCATATAAAGCGTATGCATTTTGTTTCGCGCACAGACGGCGTCTGCATTTTAAGCAGCGTCTATTGCGACTTGCTCTGATCAAGGTGCACAAATTTTCCTGCTAATCCGTCCGAAGACTCTTGAAGTGTGACACGCAAGAGCCGTAATATGTTGGGAGGTATAATAACTCACCCGCCATAGATGACAATCCAAGATGGTTGCCATCTCATAGGATTTACACAGCGGTAAAATCAAAATGGTGTGAGTGCCGCTTCTCCTTTATAATTTCTTTGGTTACACCTTGTCTTTGTTGAGCCCATTGAGTCTTAGACCTGTAAGAGAAATTTTAAGATGGCTGTATGGCAGCAAAGGTAGTTTTTAACTAAAACTTAAAACTTTATAACTTAAGCCTTTTTTCCCAATTTTTTAGATAAAAATGAACTCTCGGAAATGTCTAATTAAATGACAAGTTTTGATTTCATGTAATATAAAACAAGAGCAGATGAAAGTTTCCATATTCATAAATCAAGTTGATATAATATATTAATAACAGATTATTTCTCCAACACTAGACCACAACAAAATAGTCCTCTATGTGAATTCAATGAAATATCATGTGTAATTCTTTAACAATATGTGATGACTCACCCTGAAAAGGGTGACTTTGCGACAGAACACTATTCGAGAAACTGATTAGAATAGACAGCAAGAAATAAAGAAAATAATAAGAAATTCCAGCATGATTTCTGTTGTAATATTTGATCACCTTGATCAATTTCAACAAGTAAGGTGTCATTTTAAAGCCTAGAAATGCTGTAACAGATGAAATGATAAATACCCCTTTCGGGTGAGCCATCACATATAATTTCCATTTCATTCTGTCAACAAAATACCATTTTGCTGTTTTTATATTTGATATATTCAGATGGTTTTCTGCTTTTAATTTTAGATATGAAATTGAAGAGTTATATAAATGCCGGATATGAATGAGTCTCTCAAATAAATCGAAGGAATTTTTTTATAAATTGAAGGAGTAGGGATAAGTATTTAAAAAGATTAAGAAGAAGTATTTGATGTACTTAATTGATTTTTCACTATCTTTGTGTGTCATTTAGGGATGTATTAGTACTGTGAACGTATTATTACACCGCTTTGAGGTGGTCTGTTTTGTAACGATAAGGCCTAAAAAAATGTGTTTGTTTGCCCTCTGCGACCTATTTTCGACTAAATTTAGCAGTATAAAATCACATTTAGTAGTATAAAATGCATATTTACTCTTAAGTAATGACCCACAATCTTTGATGAAGCCCTGCATTGCTTGGTATTTGCAATAAAATCCATGGAATGAGATCTTTCTTTAAAGTATATGTGCAGAGTTAAAAAAAGGGGGAAAAAAAGATCAACAGACCGACCGACCCAAAATTTTAATTTTTCCACTGGAGGGCAAACAAACACTTTTTTTAAGGCTTAAGTCTAGTAGATCATCTCTATAATGTTTTTATATATCTTGATTTTTTTGTTTTGAGTATATAATATACATTGAAATAAGTTTTCATAATTGATATGACACACTTTAAAGTTTAGTGTTTCAGTTTTGTAACATTGACAAAGCTTACAGTACAACGGTTTTATGTAAGTTTTATGAAAAGCTTACGAGTTTGGCAACACATCAATTTGTTGGCAAGTTTTATCATTTTTGGAACAGTGGTTCAAACAATATGTGACTGTTTTAGAACAAACCTCCCGTAAAGTCAGTAATATCTGGTTTGAAGATCAAGTACAGGGCAAAATTTATGCTAAAGTCGTATTCTGACAAAATCAGGATTTTATGGATTAGAAACATTAGTAGTAGTTTTCTTGAACACTTTCGAAAATGTCAGTACTTATTTCTACTTCAAAATATCTTATAGCCAATAATTTCTCAGAAAATGTGTATAAAGTTGAGATTTGAGAGCCACAAGGCCTTATTTGCAAGGCAACAATTCCTAGATCAGATGGTTTCAAGACAATCATTGGACCTAAAGTACACTTGTTCCCAATTATTCACCCGGAAAGATCCATTGAGTCTTGAAATCTTTTGTTGTCAGGATTGTTTGAATTCAGATACGGCCTTGTAGCTCTCAACTCTTTAAATAAAATTGTTATTTTTCTTGGTTAAATTTTGATATGTCACGTTTCATAAAACTTGACTCCTGTTCTTAATGTCATATGAAATTGAAGTAAGTACATTTTTTAAGCTGAATTGTATAACCTGGCCTATTTGAATCTGCAACAACATAAAATGGCAGCAGGCCAACCTGAGGCTTGAGGTGGACGGTCACATGTTATAAGGACAAAAGACTTTTAAGAGCACTTACGGAAGCTTGATCCTTTCTGATGATAAGTAAAGTAAATTACAGTAGTGTTCATATATACATGTTCTATTTTGTAAAGGAGATTATATAGTGCAGGAGATAATATAGTGCAGTCTAGGTTGTTGATAGGCCCCTAGCGTATATATCCCATTTCTCCTCCAAACAAAATGTTCCATTAGTTGAATAATATGTCTCCGTGTCACAATACTTGTATAAGCAGACAAAAACAAGCCATGTTTTATGAATTTTATAAGTTCTTGCTTTAATTATTAAAGGAATGACAGATTTATGTTTGAACGCAACTCACTTTTGATTCAAAACCCTCTCCTCTGAAATTCCTTTATAAACAGACCCTCTTTTGATGGATTTGACCATTGGACTTGGGCATCTTTTAGTCCAATCCAATGTCCAGCAATATTATGCCACATGTCAGCTTGAGGAGGCATATGGGATATGATGTTAAACATTGTGTCACTCATTCATAGTGTCACTCATTACTAAATTCAATGAATTTCATTGGTTTATAGCCATTTGATAGTTTTTACCATTACCCACTCTGTGTGAAAATATATAAATATTAACTGAGTATGAGTGTGATGGTAGAAATATCATCACGAAGTGAAAGATGTATCATTCCAATTCACGAGCTGGTACGGTGAGTGAAATGGAACAATACATCTTTCACTGAGAGATGTTATTTCTACCATCAAACGAATTAAGGCAGTTAATATTTGTTTTATATCACTCATGTATAAATTCTTAAACCTCAAAATATTGATAACTTCGGTATCCACAAATGAAGGTTGAAACTTCTGCATCACAAAGTTTTACTAACCTCATTTGGAGGCCTTTAGCACAGAAACCATCTGGTGTCGTCAGCAATGAGAAACGTTATGATGACTGATGTCTCTGGAAACACTGATGATGACTTAACTTCCGACTGGAAGTTACCAAATACAGTTACGATGTTAAGATTGGATCCCAAACAGGATCCAGTTCCACCCCCTTGTCTCTATTGAGGGCGGGCTTCCTTTGCTTGATGTAGATAGCTTCCAAGATTTTCCTGGCAAAGTCTTTTGATTCCCTGGCAAGAACTTTGACGTTGTTGGGGTCAAAGTGATGTTTTTCAGTCTTAAGTCTTCAGTATCATCCAAAAAAAAAAACACCCACAATGGGGAGTCTGCGACTTGGTGCATGCATATTTCAGTGCAGCACAGTGATAGTTTCTACCATCACATGGAGGGGTTGTGGTAAAAACTATCAAACGCAATAAACCAATGAAATGCCTTGAATTTATGAGTGAAATAATATACAAGTACAACATGGTTTGAGGGGAAGTATTGCAAAATACTGTCCCCGAGGTGTTGGATGTTCGAGTCTCGATCATCCAAAACCGAGGGACAGTATTTTGCAATACTTTGTCTGAAATAACCATGTTGTATTTGTTTTACTACACCTCAAAAAAGTCAAGATATAACTTGAAAATAAATCTAAAAGTTAACAAATTTAGCAGTATGCCGTAAGCCATACGGTAGTACCATGCGGAAGTTTTTACTACTTTCCCTGCGTGTGTGTAAAACACAGAGACGCAGCTGACTGTATTAACTTATAAATATTCAAGCGGTGTAGTAATAGAAACTATCACCTTGTGTTCACTAAAATACGCATGCACCAAGTTGCGGACTCAACATTTTTTTGTAAGGTCAATTTAATTACTGTTAGATGAAAGTGAAGTTTAAAATTTTTGATCTTAAAGAATTAATAAATGAGTGGTGTAAAACAAATGTTAGCTGCCTTAAATTCATGTGATGGTAGAAATATTATTACTCAGAGAAAGATGAAGTGTTCCATTGTACCAGCTCGTAAAATCTAACGATACATCTTTCACTTTGTGATGATATTTTTACCATCCCACTCATAGCCCGTTAATATTTGTAAACTGTCAATCACCAGTCAAACAATGTTACATCTCCATAATCAGATCCTCTTAATTGTCCCAATTATAAATAACCTGTTGTCTTATAGATACAATCATATCTTTTATCCTTTTATTGTTTTTGATCTTTTTTTTCAGAATGATGAGTGAACTCGAAGTGGGCATTAAACAGTACATGGCTGGAACGGCAGAGATGGTGAAACTCTTATTCCCTGTACATTGTATCCGTGTGAAAGAGGCGTGTGAGCATAACATCTACCTCTACCATGATCTCAACCAGTACTCTTATAGACAAGGTCAGTCACAAATGGTCACATTTTGGGCATATCACAGTGCTGTTCACTGTAAAAGTAATGTCATAATCAGATTAATTTCCCAGGTAACTAGTCCAAACCTTGGCATCAATTTTAATTCCCCATACCAAAAACACTCGAGAACCAATAGAGTGTTATGCAATCACTGTGAGCTGTGTTTATAGTTTGGACTGGGTTGCAGCTACCTAGAATATTTCATAATGATTTTTTACAGTGAATTTGTTTGGAGATTGGAACTGAGGGGTTAATTTCTGTTAGCCTATACCCTACTTTTGTAATTTCAATTAAGTGACCAATTATTACGGTACATGCAAAGTTGATCGGTTACCGTCCATCGATGGTCTTTCACAAAACCTGATACAGCACATTATACATGTTCTATACTTTGATCATCACTAAATAGGCAGGATTTGTGAGGTTTTTCCTACGTCCACCAGCAAAAGTAATCCCATGCACGCGTGTAATATATTTGCTGGTCACATGTACAACATGTTTCGAGTCTCCTACAGCTATGCTGTGTTCAGTAATGCACAACGCTTCTCTGTATCAATTCACAATGTGAGCAGGCCTGCCTATTTAGTGTTGATCAATGTATAGCATTGAGTGATGTCAACATACAAAATGTGCATATCCCACAATGTAATCTGATTTTACTCCCAAATTACTTTGAATGTACCCAACCCATATCATAGAGTAGGTGAATATTAAAATTAGAGAATAAAAGATAAGATTTCTTGTTTTGCCTGTCATCTATCGTCTCATAATGGATGGACGTACATTATTTTGAGTAATGGGTGCCCCCGCAGAACAAGAAATCGCTATCTTTTATTCTCATTCTTAGTCACAAATTTGAATCATTTTTATACCAGAAACGATGTAAGTTCATTGCCAAAATCTATAAACATTATCATGGAAAAACGTACACCCCTATTCAAACATGAAATGATTCCAAACCCAGTAAAGCTGTTCGCGCCGGATGTGTGCGTATACCTGCATCGCGCCGTGATTTTGAACGCGCGGCTCCACTGCGTTTCACGCTGAACGCACTGTCATCTATCGTCTCATAATGGATGACTAAATTTCCTTATTAGGAAGTTAAATCGCACTCATTGACTAAGAATCACCCATAATGTACAACATGCAAATATCCTCAAATGCTATGTGATTTTTCTTAGAAAATTTGGGCACTGTCTTATCGTACTGAAGTGACCAATGCATTGTATAGCAAGTGTTGCAGTAATAACCATATCAGCTATATTTTGTTGTATAATCATGTACACTTTGGTATATGACAAGTTGTTTGAATAAGATTATACCTTGACTTACTGAGAGTTAATTTTTTTCCTGCAGGCTTTGGAAACTTACTCTTCCTAGGTCATGCCACCATGGGTCCAGGTGGCTCCAGCTGCAGACTCACTGGACCATGTCACGTTCGTGAAGCATTTCTCAATGGACAACTTTTGCCACAACTCAATCAGGTAAGCAAAGGAAAAGGGCACTGAGATGGGTGAAGTGATACACGAACAACCCCACCCCAGCCCCTCCCACTTCCATTCACCCTCCAAACTCTCCTGCCATCTTGGTCCCGGTTGACACATTTCCAAGTGCAGACTCACTGGACCATGTCACATTTGTGAAGCATTTCTTAATGGAAATTACTTCCCTCATCCCCCTCCTCGGGTCTAGACAGTTCCAACCACAAACTCACCGGGTAAGGTCATAAAGGTGCTACATTTTGTAATGGACAACTTATGCAACAACCTAGGAAGGTTTCGAGTTAGTAACCAGGGGCCGATTTCACTAATGTTTAGCGGTGGTCGCTAACCCTGTTTTGATTGCTAACTCAAAAAACAATTACTATATAGCGAGTATTTTAGAGTTAGCATAATGGGGGTTCGCTATCATCACTAAACATTAGTGAAATCGGTAACAGAGGTGCTTGAAATTCCCATGGATGGGAAACTGGTTGCTAATTGTTTCATGGAAATCACAAAAAAACCTGAGCTGATCCTGGCTGTGATGTAGGGGTGACCTGATCCAATCAAGGTTCAGACTCTTGGAGGTTGCAACAGAACCTCTAATGTGACCCATCATATGTTTCTTATTTCAAGACACTAATAACACCAAGATATTCCACACCTGAACTCTCTTGGCAAGAGTGAACTTGATGTTGTAAATATCTTAAAGACAAAATTGTGGAGTGTAAAACACCAACCTACGACTAACTAAATTTCCACAACCTAAAAACCTTTAAAACAGTGGTTCTCAGCTAGTCTTTACAATGCGCCACATAAATGAAAAAAATCGTAGGGAAAAGCTCCAAACTTGCCTATTTTTCAGTGTATTCCAAATATATTTCTTTGTTTTAGAGAGTGTCAAAACGCCAATCAGTACTTGTCAAAGTGCCAAATTTGGCGTGTGCGCCGCTTGTTGAGAATCCCATGGTTTAAGGTTGCCGAATTCAGCAGAGAATTTTTGCATCAGCATTGCCCGATTGGCACAACATTGCCTGAATGGGCAAGGTTGGTACTTTTGGCAGTCGGTTCAGACTGCTGATCAAATATCAACCCATATATTGTCACATCATGATGTCATTTTAAACTATTGATCACCAGTGAAGAGAAAAATTCAATTTCAGGTGTGGAATAACTTGCTGTTATTGGTGCGTCGAAATGATACACATGTAGGTTCAGATAAGTACCGTGTTTTGATATTACAGGTCTTAAATGATGCTTATAAGTTAAATGTTGCTTGCATGTGCCACAGTGGTCAACGGCCTCTGTTAATTAGGGAGGAATTGTGCACTATAAATCACCGTTATTTTTGTACTATAGCATATATTTGCCAATAATATTTGAATAACATAGCTAGAGGATGTCTACGATTTCCCCAAGATTTATTTGGAAAATGTTCCTTTCATACAACATACAGTATCAGTTCGGCGGAACTCACAATTTGGATACGTACCCTATTCACTCGTCCAATTCAACTATGTATTTTCTGAATGTATGTCATTGTAGTACTGGGTTATTTCTTACCAGTGTGCCAAAAGTGATGTCTAAATACTTTTATAATGCTTCATCATAGAGTAGAGTGATTTGTCAAACTATTGAAAGTTGGAGTATTTAAAAAATTAAAGGTTTGTCAGTCGCAAAATAGTTGAATTGGACGAGTGGATAGGGTATCCTAATTTAGATACTCTGTATCAAAATTCTGATACCCGTATCTTTATTTGGATTAAAATCAGCTGAAACGGGATATCAGCTGAAATTAATATTCAGCTTCGCCGCGCACCATACCGGTATGTATAAAAGTCAATAACATTATCATCATTTGTCATCTAAATTCTAAGAAAGTTTTGGCCAAATTATTTTGCCTTATGTGATAAGGAGCTATCAGGACATGTTTCGAAGCTGTTCCGCTGGAATTGCACAGATGGAAATGACATTTCCACAGACACATGTATCATAGATGCAAGAAAGATGTTCTACCTGTACTTGCCAGCTTGCGCTATCGATTTGTTTCCTGCGCCACGATAGACGTATCAGAATTCGGATACCCTTCATATCCTAATTCTGATACGGGTATCACAATTTGGATACAAAATGTATGTGGGTATCCAAATGCAGATACATATCCGAAATGTGAGTTCCGCCGAACTGGTATTGCTAAATCCAAGAATATTTTGTTCATTTCAGCTGAATTAATGATGTCACTTTTTCTGTTAAACAGGGAAGCAACTTTATCGTGTCTCTACCCTTACGCCATGGCCATAACTTAATCAAGATCAGAACTGTTCGAGATCCTTACACAAATGTAAGTACCCAATTTAAGAAGTTTATTTACTGTTAATGAGGATATTTCGCAATCAGACTGCAAATACAACCCCTCTCCTCACAGAAAAAATTTGTTGTATGTGAAGGTCTATGTAAGGGAGCATAAAAAGCACAAATTTGATAAATTTTGCGAAAAGTTTGTGACTGTCTTCATTCTGTTTGTGAAAATATGCCAGTTTACATTGTACTTGGGTAGAGTGGATTATAGTAGTTGTGGGAACGTTACACAAAAGAAGGTTACGTGTAATATTTATAAGAGCATTATGGTAGATGTGTTAAGAGGAATTTACGGTAAAAAGCGGAACATTTTACTTTTGAATTTGTTTAGAGCAAAAATTTCATTGCAAAAATAATTTGTATGTACCGTGTATGTTCAAATTTACAAGTGCGCGAAAATTAAATCGTGTGAAATGATTGAGAATTGACGCTGTGCGAAAATAGCTGAAAATCCTGGGCTCCCTGGAAGAACAGTGCTAGTACATTGAAGGGATAACCCAGGATAAAGAAGAATGAAGTAAATAAAAATGAATAAATAAATAAATAAAAGCAAACATGTCCAATTTAACAGTGGACTCTCCACTCGGACAAATCGAACTGTACTACGCACATCCTGATGCATCTAGTTAAATTGGGCTTCAGAAAATGATTGCAAGAGCATGGTTTATTACACATGCACAAACATTTAGTGGCGTTATTTCCATTCACACTCAGTTTGTCAATACACGCTAGAGAGTTAAGTCAGATTGTCGTGCGACTGGAAATGTACATTCATCTTGATGCATCTAGATTTGACGCTCCTGTGTGGAGAACCCCAGTATGTGATTTTCGAAGCTCGTTTTTTCACTTTATTCTAGCTAAAATGACACTTTATATCATCATTAAAAAACTCACATTTATTCATGTGTGTCTAACGATACATTAAACGCAAGGACAAATATGATATAACCTATCAATAATTAAACAAAATTTTGATTTTACTAGTTTTTGTTTGTTTTAATAAACTCTTATTTTTCTCTCTCATTTTTTGTTTTTTCAGACTATCATTTTAGTTGGTGGTTATTCCATGCAAGTTGTCATGCCCTGAACACCCTCACTGCCAGTATTAGAAACAACTGTACAAAAAAGTTACAGGGAACCAGCAACTCCCAAAGCACCAGCCAATGCACTTGATGTCATTCCCATTCCTTAGTGCCAAGTTCACCATGACATATCATACAGCTCACTAAGCTTGGAACTTTGGATGTTGATTGTGATTATTTTTCATTCAAGATTCTTGCCTGTGCCAATGTTAATTGATATTTCAAGTGTTGCTTTATGAAAGGAGTGAACTTTGTATTTGAGGATTGTGCTGTAAGTCACAAGGGATCAACACTGAAATATTTGTAGGTGTTAGCAGTAAATAATGTGATTATTGTTTTGTGTATTTTGGTTTCAAATTTGCTTACTTCATTGTGAAAAAGAAGTTGACATATAACAGCAATTTGAAAGAGTATTTTTCAGAATCTCTTATATCTTGGCTTTTCACAGAATTTGTGGCAAAGTCTTGATTGTGCACATTAATAAAATGATTCAATCGTGATTTTGTGCAGATGATAACAAAGATTGTGACACCTAAAAACAGCTCTAAACCTCTCAGGCCCGATTGTCGCAAGTCCTCACAATCTTGGACGTTAAGATGTCTTGTTCCATAATCTTCCCTTCATTATATAAAATAACCCTATTTAGTGCAAGATATTTTTCTCACTAGCCATACATATAAGATTACATCGTACTATACTACTATTACAAATATGCTGAAATAACCAATCTACCTGGTGTTCATGATCCTTAGATATGATATGTAGATTTGAGACATCAAAATACAGTGTCTCAAGGAGATTAATATCCATTTGCAATGCATAAGAGCCGTTATCAATTGTTGTTATTTTTCCAAACATGGATGTTACCTTAAGCATGTCAATACTCAAAATGACCCCATTAATAATAAATAACATCACCATATTTACTAGTACAATTTGAAAATTACAAAAATTCTTCCCTGTATCTCTGCTTTTGACATTATATTGTAAATTTTTCAAATTACCAAACCAATGAATGGTTCTAAATAACTGTCAAAAGTAAAATCAATTTTATGAATGGGTTTAAAGATCTTGTAATACAACACGATCAGTTATTTGACTGCTTTTGCAACCTTTTGTTAAGTAAAATATGAAATTTAAGTTTTTAAAAATGAATAAATGTCCACAAAACAAATCAGGTTTTTAAAAATGATTTTTCCTGTTTCACCATACATTGAGTTTATATTGCTTGCATATTTCATGAACACCTCTGCCATTTCTGCACAATATGTATTTTAACATCCTTTTGTACGTATCTTGTAATACACTCCCGCTCAAAAGTATTTCCGCATAATTCAAAACGTTTAGAAACCTCATTTTTTTTATAACAAACAGCCTAAAATCATCAAAGATTCATACTAGTATAGATAATGTGTCTATTAAATATAAATAAATCGATGTTTGTTTCAATATTTAATCTTCCATTGTCATAGAAATGGCTGATTTCATGGGCCATATACAAATACACCACAAGTACAAATCTCATCAATATGTAACTTTTCAGTATGTAAAATTTTCAGGTTGTAAGTTTTAAAACAGATGCGCAGAAATGTATATAACTCAATTTTTTATTTGCAGACAAATGTAGTAATGTGCATTACACGCCATATTTTTCAAATGCAACGAATGCAATTTTGGATTAGTTAGTTTGATAATTATATCGTGCTATCGTGTTCCTGACACACTGTCGGATGTAAAAGAACGTCACGGGCTAGGCTACGGCCGTTCGAAATAAGAGTGGGGAACCTTCCCCGGCAACCGTGACCGTATGTCAAAATACGTCATCTACTCTAGGACCAGAGTGCAAAGTCACTATACCTTCAAAAGTTTATTATCTCTCTAGGACCAGAGAGCTCATCTAGATGCTGAAAAGGCTTTGATGAGAATAAGCGTAGAAGTAGAAGTATACAATATAGACTCTGTCAAAAACTGATGAAAATCGGATAAACGGCCTTTTGAGATATGGTTGAATAAAGTTTTTGTGCGGAAATACTTTCGAGCGGGAGTGTAGACATCACATTCAATCGAGGACCCTAGAACCAGAAGGGGGTTAAGTCACATTGAGTACAAACTGAGAATATGGCACAAACATCAAATCATTTGTGTTGTCTTGAATGTTATTGCTGTATCTCTCAGCAGAGACGTTCCTTTCTAGCGTCTCTGCTCTCAGTGACTCTTACGCATGCTCTGATCATCAAATTACTAAACTTGTACAGAATGTAGAAATGAGAATTCTGTAGCAGGAAATTGACATAACTCAATTTTCAAGATTTTGTGACTTAACGCCCTTTTAGTTCTAGGGTCCTCAATCTTTGGTGCTAAAAGAATAACATCTCAGAGGATCTTCACTCATGGATCATGTTAACTTTCATTCCAATCAAATCCAGGGATATTGAAAACTCAGCCGAGATGATGAAAATTGGATAAACGCCTTTTGAGATATGGTTGAATAAAATTTTTGTGCGGAAATACTTTTGAGCGGGAGTGTAGACATCACATTCAATATTTGGTGCTATAAGAAATAACATCTCAGAGGATCATCACTCATGGATCATGTTTAACTTTGATTCCAATCAAATCCAGGGATATAGAAAACTCAGCCGAGATTCAACTCAAATCATTTGTATGAAAAATACCCTCTGAAATAGGATTTTGTACATATTTTTATATATTGAACCACATCTATTTGTATGTAGGCAAAACAGCATAAATTGATAAAACTATGCTGTCTCTGTCCTACTATCATAACAGAGGGTCAAAATAATTGCATACTTGGGAGTTCTTTATGGAACCCTTTCTGAAAGGTTTTATTTAAGAATCACAAGTATGCTAATTTATTTATGATAACTGATACATATCAAACAAAAGTATTTGTGAGTATGCACAACAAAAGAAATTGTTAGAAAAATCCATGCTGTTTGTGAGTTAAGACATTCCTATACTGTGGAGTTCTTCACAAAGCCAGAGGCCTCATTTAAGAATTGGGAAGTATGCATATTTAACGATAGTAAGTCGTTGGTCCCATATATGGGAGGGTCACACCCATATATGCTTGTCACAGCTAGGTTCGTGAAGAGTAGGGTATTGTACCCATAGATGTCCCTTTTTCGTCCCGGTGCTGTCTAGATACTCACAATCTAACTACGGACATAAAGTGCGCCTTTTAGCAGCCATTATGGAGGATGTGATCTGATTGTGATATCTGCATAGACAGCCGTGCTGTGAGCTTGATGAAATGGCATGTTAAATAAGCCTAATATGTATGTATGTAAGTGGTGCATATCAAAAGACATTTTAATCAGGGCAATCACTTGTGCTTATGATATGTATCTCAGGAGGCTTACAAGTGCTACAAGGACCCTCAGGTTGTGATG
>JXSR01S033678.1:447-11155 GCA_000969725.1 Ophiothrix spiculata
TATATACCAAATTTTAGCCATGTTGGTGACTATCTGTATGTATTTGAGGTCACAAAATCCATTTTTGAATGTTCCAGCAGTGTCAAACCTTCCAAATTGGCGATATTGTCTCAATTTGGGTATTTACCGCATCCGTAGGCACCGCATCCGTAGGCACCACCACCCTTGTACTGCCAAGTGCAAACCATTGTCTCTCCTAAATTATATAACCCATGAAAACCAAATAACTGTCACAAATGAGACATTAAACAAGTCAATAGGCCACGGAATAGTGAATTTACATCAAATTAAGTTCGAGAACCCACGAAAAAATGTAACAACACCACCTTTTTAGCATACCCACCTAATGAAATGCCACCATATAATGAATTCAGAGAATTTGGTAGTACGATAGATCCAGTTGAGCGATTTTGAAATGTCTATTTGTATGTAAAAGTATAGTAAAGTCTGAACTTAAATGTCCCATATCTCATCAAGGAAGCACATTTTTCTGTGTTGATATTTTATGGTTTAAAAGTATAGATTTTGTATTAACAAGTTTGTGTATGATTTTTATATTGATTTTAACCATGTTCTATAGGCCCTATTTAAAACAAAACAATGTTCAAAAAATGCTTCTTTTTGAAGTCATTTTTTTTTTTTGCTAACGGGCTTTCGTGCATGGGTTACTGAGCCGGTGGCTCTCTGGTTTTATTTATTAGACTTCCTTACTGGTTAACATATGAATATTGCACAAATTTGCATCAAAATGTCTTAAAAAACAGAGAGTACAAAGTGATGCATAAAAATATTAAAAACCAGCAAGTAGGCTTGGATAAACAGGTGTGAAACACCTCTAGGAGTTTATGTGAATCGATGTGATGAAATGTGTCTAAATAAAAGCAAATTGTTGGCATTTCAAGTAGGTTTTATCATTAAAGTAGCTCATGAACTCCTGTACATGCATCCTAGTATAGGAGTCAAATACAGTGGGAAGCATCCTTCATCTTCTCTTCATGTGCGCTATTTGTCAATATAAACAATTGGATCACATATCATGTACATGTAGGGCTAACTTTTAAAATATAATTTATGTACCTGTCTTTCGGTACACAATGCGGGCCATCTCTTTTGAATTCTGCGATTGGAGGGCACACCATCACCACCTCATTCCTTCTCATGGCGAATGTTTTCTCCATAAAGTTACTTATTGATTTTTCATTGTCCTTCTTTTTAGACTCGTCAATTAGAGCAACTCTTGTATTTTCCATAGTTGCTTTAGACTCCAGAAAAACTTCTGACTTCTTGTGTATCAGCTCCAATCCATGCATATGTAGCTTTCGCTGGGTTAAAAAACTTTGGTCTATGTACGTCAATGGCTGGAGAATGAAGCTCTTCTCGCAATTTGTAGGTCCTGTAATTAGAATGTTACGATATTTCCCTCGTACCTTTTCTAATAATGTTGCAACCGACTCTGCAAATACCTTTCTTGGCACGTTCTTACGGGCAAGGACGTCTTCTACTTGAGTAAGCCAAACTCCATCACAAGCTTCTTCGCAGTCGTTGTCTAAATATTGACTAAGGACATTCATCCTTGAGAGTCTTGATTGTTGGAGTAGAGCTTCTGCTTCATTTATTTCCTATGCCATTGCGATTATCTCTTCCATTTTCTTGCCTTGCCGGAAAATTAACTTAGAAAGATCAGTTTTGCCTGCGAGTTTTTGTTTAATTGCAAGCGCCATTAACTCAAAGCGTTTTCAGATGCCATTTGTGATGCATATTTCACCCACCTGGAAGGCAAAGGGTCTTCCTCTGGTTTTCTTGCAAAAGTACGTGGCTCTTGTATGAACAATCAGCAACATTGACAAACGCCTGGCTGGCTAGCATTGTTTGTTAAGGGTTGTTCAAAACAGGATATTCTTCTCATTGTATGACATCATTGTCCTGTTTAGTGACGTACAACTATGTAGAATAGTAATTTATATGAGTGCTGCTAAACAGCACTATGACACCATGACTGTCTGCCAAATGCCTTTTGACGTTTTCATGAATTAAAAAGGGTAACATTTGGGGTTCGTGGTACACAAATGTACCCCTTTTTAAATCATGAAAAATTTCATAGGTGAAAAAGTTGTATTCTAAACAAACAACTTTTTCTGGATGGCTGAAATGATAATTATACAGTGTGTCCCAGAATGAAGTTATCAAGATTTCAACGCCACACAATTCAAAAACCAAATTATTCCAGTCAATGAAACTTAATGACAATCATGCCTAATGTCTTGACTTGCTGTGGTGCAAAAATAAAGAAAATCTATGCATTAGTTTTCTAGAAATAAGCATTTGAAGCTCCACGGGGGTTTGGACACTTTTCCCACTTTGGGAAAGTTGTATATAAAATTCCACAGAGATTTGCAGTTTAACCAAGCAAAGAAGAACGTCATCTTTACAGATAGTCATGATAATATTTGTCCAATTATAAGTGTCTTTGTTTTCAATATTATAATTAACCTAAATCTGGTTCTTTTCCATATATAAAATCATTTAACATATTTTATTAGGTAATCGTCTAGTAAAATCATTCAGTGGGCCATTTGAAAATACGCTAAACATGCTAAAGGGCTGTTTAACTGGTAGCAGTGGTTGTAGGAATAAGGTCATTCAAAGCAAATATGGTCATTCAAAGCAAATATAACACCTCATTGGTCAATGTAGAAAAGAGTATCATGATTGACCAATGCCTGAAAAGTGCAGATATCATTGAAACAATGGAAAGATTTATTTAACATTTCCGGGAGCCACATAGTACATTTTCCCATTGCATAAGTAGCCCATCTTAAAAATGTCAGAAAATAAGAAGCTTATATGGTATCAGATATGAAAGAAGAAATTGTAAAAAAAAAGAAGCGTGTGGACGCCAAGGTAGAAGCCGACTTATAACATTCTGCTGAACCTTTATTAAGACTCCAAGGCATCATCAAGGAGAGACAACATGCGAAACAAAACAGAAATGTTGGCAAAGATGACATCCTTGCTCGCATACTTCCGCTGCAAATTACCGCGGGATTTTTACGACATCTCCAAACTGGGAAAAGTGTCCAAATCCCTCTGGGGCTTCAAACGCTCACTCATAGATAAATTAATGCATGGATTTTCTTTATTTTTGCACCAAAGCAAGTAAAGACATTAAGCATGATTGTCACTGACTTTCAATGTCTGGGGTATTTTAGTTTTTGAATTATGTGGCATTGAAATCTTGATAACTTCATTCTGGGACACACTGTATAGGCTTGAAATTTGTTCCTCTCAAGGACAATGGTACCTGATAATCACTGACTTGGGCATATTGGTTGTCTGGAGATGTGATAAATTTACAGGTAAATTTACTAGTAACAACATGCAGTACTGATCACCTCAGACTGGATCATTTGATCATAAGTCAAGAATAGTTAACGTCAATATGGGGAGATGTTTGATTGATTTGATTATACTTCCGTGTAGTGCTGGCGTCCATGGCTATCAACTATAAACTCCACTTGTTCATCTGGCAAGAGTAGCTGCCCTGCCTCATGTTGATAATAGTTCGGTGCAGTCCCCGGTGTATTCAGATGAATTCTTCATATGGCATGATGTCTTGTGGTGGCAAGAGAACTTTGTCCAACTTTAATTTTGGCCATATTATGAAAATTAATGCCAATTTATGGGGTCCAGAGAAAATTTAAGGGGTCCGGGTCCAAAATACACAGTTTTCCCCTTAAATGTAATGTAGAGAATAGTCAGAATACTATAGACATAGATAAAGAATAGCAGCACTGCTGTAAAAGAGAATGTGATACAAAAAGAAATTTTTACGAATGTGTGCAACAAACCAATCTTTATATCAAAGCAAGCCTGTTTCAATGGTAAGTGCACTTGTTAGTTTGAATTCTCGAGAATGTGCTTCATTGCACAATTGGCACCACATTTTTCCCATCAAATCTTAGCCATGAAAATTCTTTGTCCCATCCCTTTTGATATTTCTTTTGCACAGACTTCAATCCCAAAGCCTTAGTGTCATCCGCCATCTTGGTTTTGCCAGCTGATCACATCGATCTTACATGAACTAAGAAATGCTTTGTACTATATGAAGGACTGCGATCATTGTTCGCTCATGTGCTGTCGCAGAGACGTATTTATTTGACCCGACCTTTTCGCGCACTTGTAGTGATCTGTTCCTAAATCATACTCCCGGCACACATGTCTGCTACTTCTACCCTACCAACTATCGTTTAAGACGATGTTCAACAAATGTGATTGCGCAATGTTCATAATTTAGAGACAAAAATTGCTGGCTTGTGAACATCATTTTACAACTCTAAACAAACAACACGGGAACCAAATTACGGTCGTGATAACCTTGGCCAATTTTTAGGGGTCCAGAGTAATTTTTGACGGACCCGATACGCAAGAGATTCTTACAACTTTACGCGTCCAGAGCGCAAAGTATGGGGTCGTGGACGCGCAAAAATGTGAAACTTGCGCACTGTATTCTCTATGATGCTTTCAACTATCATTTCCATAGTTATCCAATAATCATAACCGTTTTCATTCCTTACGGTAGATTCCTTATTCTCAAATTGTTACGCCTACTTCTACATCATAACTTTTTCTTTGATATGTTGAATCTCATCCCATGTGGCAAACTCATCCAGCATAACTATATCATCTTTCAAGCCATTTGTTTTTGTTATCAGTGATCAGAGCAGGAAAGTGTTATCAGTCACGTTTGATGGTTCTCAAAAAAACGTCCACAAAAATCCCTAAATGTGCCCCGTCATATCTAAAGGTACCTTAATACCGGCATAGTAAATTACGAGATACGGGCCATTGAAGCTAAGCATTTTCAAAAATCACGTCCAAGGTCGAATTTCTAATTTCATCAGAAAGGTTTCCAATGAAGTGTATTCTTTCATATTATTCAGGTTCCAACATCCAAAAAATGCATTAAAAACCAAGCTAAAAATCCTCTCTCCATTTAAGATTTACTAAGTACAAACACTTTAAATTCGACTTTCTCAGAACTATAGTTTTCCGAATCAGCTCGATGCCTTTTACCAATTTGGGTGTAGCTTCGCAACCGAACATCCAATAACCAAAAGCAAGGTGTCATTTTAAAGCTTAAAATCTCAGCTTTTAGATGAGACCAAAAAATCAATTTTGATTTTCCCAACCTTAAAGTACCTTTCGATATGACGGAACACAAATGTTGATCGAAAGAACACCTAAATGACCGCAACATACAAATGTGGGTCTTTTTTAAATAAAATACTACACAAAATGCTTGAAAAACTACTTAAAATCTATATTTTATTGTCATTGTCTTTGTCAAATTCACTAAAATTAGTTTAGGGTCAACCAAAATTTAAAAAATGTCCTTCAAGAGGTCCACTTTTTAAAAATCCTCACCCCCTTGGAAAAATCCTGGCTACGGGCCTGGTTCTCATGGAGCAGGGTTTTTTTTCTTTCCCCACAGTGTTTTCAGTTTCTGTTCCTGGCGTTTTGTTACCAACGAATTCCTTTGCATTTAGGTTACTTGTTGTAGTAGTTGAGTTACCTGATGATGAGTTACGGTCCAGTAGACTTTTTGCCATTCACAGTTGTCATAATTATGTTGCTTGGGTCTTTATCAACTTGAGTTTTATGTGCTTTCTCTATTTTGATATAATCATGGTCTGGTCTTACATGATCCATCACTGTGAAGTCTCTACAGATAGGGATGCTGCATGTTGTACAGAACCACCTCATGACTTGATCTTTGTGCTCCTGGCAATTTTCCTCTTTCATCACTTTACTCATCTCAATATGTCCTGATAAGTCTGATCAACTTTGATTTCCAGGTAAGCAACTTCTTATAAGGGACTGTTAAGTTTTGAACTTTCAAGTCAACAGACTTGTCTTGTTTTGCAATGAGACATTTACTTAACTTGAATTTACATTTTCAGAGTCTTTAATTAAGGCTTCATTGTGATATGGTAATAAACAGTCTTTGTTTTCAGCTGGTGAGCAAACCTGTGAGTGTGACACACAAAGTTAATCATTTGACATAAGTTCCTTAACACTTTAACCACCGAGCTACCCAACATTAATTTTGAGTCATAATTGGAGTCATTTTAGTTTTAACTGTTTTGACAGTCATCTGATTTATTGCTTTCTTGGGTTTTATGCTCTTTTGTGCAGCTGATTTAAATATTTTTGCATACTGTCCTCTTTTTTCATATCTGCCGATGATAATAGCAATTTTCTGCAAGAGAAATGCGTAACATCATAGAACTGCTTATCTGTTTTCAAAATTTGAGAAAAGTTTTATCACATAGGACCATTACAAATTATCCAAAGCCTGAAGAGATACACCTTTTTAAACTCTTTCTTGCACCAATGTTTCAACATGCAGAGTCTTATTGATTGCTGTAGAATTCATTTCCAAAACGCAACCCTATTTTTTTTTCTTTTAGCAGACTCACCCCTTTTAAAAGGGAATTTTTATTTGAACTGCACATGTTCAGCGCCGATACACTGTCGATATTTACCATGTTTAGGTCTACTTAAAGTTTTTGCCCTGGGTAGGGGATACTCATATGACGTGGATTTCTAAATGTAGGAACAATAGGTGACAATTTCTTGGAAAATAGAGATTGATAAAACTGGCTCATCATAGCTATTTGTTTTAATGAATGATAGCTAATGATAAAATGGGGTCATTCAGTAGTGGTGGTGGGGCACTCAAGTATAATGCTGCAGGCATAGCGCGACCACAGCTTTTCAAAAGGGTGATTATTTTCTGACGCCCAAATAAGCCAATATACCAATTTAAGGGTTAATCAAGTACTTAACTGTATAATTGCCCTATGACAAGTCTCGTGGCACCCGCTGTGTCCATCGACCTATCCTTCAACTCCCATGAGCCAATCATCATGGCCCCCTGAAGGAGGCGGATGGACGAGCAAACCGGGCCCATATGGAGCCTTAAGCAAGAGATCGCCGGATGCAGCGAACGCCACAAGTCTGTGACTGACGCACAGACAGCTCGAAGAAAACAGAACCAAGATATATAAAACACTACAAAAATGTATTGATGCAAGTGTGTGTGACATGGCTAGAACTGATCAGGAATACATTTCAATATGTGTCGTATTTTCACTACAACAGCTTTTTTGCTACATAGAATATTTTAACTGCGAACACTTTTACCATGTTTCTTCACATCTATAGCTTTCTTGTTGCACATGACTTTTGAAATTATTTTACACTTGTTATGCATAATTTTTTTTACTTGAAGCTCAAATTAATAGAATACTAACACCAATTATGTATCTTGTCTTCAGTTACTTAAAAACACACAATTTCTTGGGCACTTATTATCCAGAAAACTGGCCGAAGGATGAAGCTCAACCTCGCAACACATGCCAGTTTGATTTTGAAGAGGCCTAAGGCCTAAACTTAAACCTGGGAATTCACCTGGATCCCCACAAAACAGAAATTAAAAGTTCCCAAAACAAAACCGGGAAGCAATAAGTGCCCAAGCAATCACAACATTTGCATAGTAAATTCACTCTGGGTCCCGGAGTCTGATTGTCAATGTTAGAGCGAGTCCATATGAACCCTCACCCCTCCATACATACTTTTTGGACTAAAACCATGAGCGAGCAACAAAAAATGCCTCTGGGCCCCTGAAAACATGCCACAAAAGGGGATCGCCACACATGGCAGACCCTTGCCCCACAAAATACCAGTTTTAAGATCCAAACAAACTAAGTGGATGCAAGGCGCTGTGGAGATCCCCTGATGGTGCCTTTACAATTGTACATACCTACATGCATCCACCCTCAACAGGCTGCCAGAAGATCAGCTAAACAATCAAAAATATCAGCAACAGCGCCAACACTATGGCTGCCTGTAGAGTCATAGATACATATATGTACCCGCATTTAAAAACACAGAGGGATAATGAAACTAGGATTTTTTGAAAACACCATCTATATAGTTACAAGCATTGGAGTCCGTTATTGCATCGTGCAAGTCCACCCTGCTACTTCACAACTTAGTCCTGATGAATAGGTGGGTAACCCACATTCAACTGTCCAGGACCTGTCCCATTGAAATATCGAAGCGCCCTCTGTATTTGCAACACAAAAAGGTGCTCCCCTTTTTGGGAGAGGTGAGTGCCATCCCGCTTCTCGAAAAGGGAATGGTCTGATACAGATATGGGATGGTGAAAAATAACTCCGCTTCCACGGCAAATTTTGCATGTTTTGTAGGCATGACGATTTACGTCTTTACGTACTTCCTCCCTTGCACCATGCTCTCTTTCACCATACCAGAACAGCTGTGGTAACATATTAAATTTTAAATAACTAGAATTTTTAAATTTAGGTCAAGGTCAAGATCAGTTTTAATCCGTGCACAATTTGTTTTTGATACACATGGTATGTAAAAGGTTTGTTGCTAGCATCCGGCAATCCATAATTGTAATTAGTTATTCTTGCATTGAGTTGATCTAAGTTAAAATATTGTAACCTTATAAGTTCATTAATAAGTACCAGCTTCACTTCCAAAAGACAAATTCCGTCTAGCATGTCGTGTTCACAATCAGGAGCACGGTTCTGTGTGGTGTAGAAGTTTGCCAAGTCATTCAAGGGACAGGATGTCTTAATGCCAGTTGCTTGTGAGTTTTCACCAATGATGTAATGATTTCAATCCACTTTGATTCTTGCAAACCAAAACAAAATGTAATAGATATGAATTCAGGGTTTGCAGTGGCTATAAGAATACGATTTTCTTGTATTTGACTGAGCTAGAGGTGATAAGATCATGGATAATTTTATCCCAAAATAAATGACAAGCATAATTCTTATATTTGCAGCACCTGGTTTGTGTCTTTGGCAAAGTTTCTGTTGGAACAACCCTTTGTCGAATACATCTTATCAGAGATCGAGATTCAATCAAGACGAGTTGGAGAGCCTGTTCGGTAACTTGCGCCAAGTGAAGGGAGGTCTTGAGGCACCTTCTGTAGATGATTTCAACATTCAAATGAACATTGTTTGTATGAAAACAAGTCAACAGCTTCACATTTTACGTGGTAATAAATACAACAAACACTTTGTGTAGATGATACACCCCTTGTATTTGGACATAAAACCGAACAAGAATCTGAAACATGATCAAACCAGCATGTTCTGTGAGATCTGCATTTGCCTATAGGGAAGTCCACTTATCCAAAACCATTCTTTCTTCCAATATAGCTTTAGTAATCAGTGCAACCAGATCCTTATCCTTTAGCTGTGTTGTGTCATTTGGAATCTCTCGCCGAATGACGTCATCTCCATTTAAAAAATAAAGAAATGTTGAATCATTGACAGTTGTCAGCCCATCCCTCGATTGCATCTCTACCCTTTAAGTACTTAGTATCCTTTGTGAAAGACAACCTAGTTTCTTTATCAGTGCATTCTACCAAGTATTGTTGTGGTATTTTCTGTACTCGTCACTTCCTTTTGCAATACCTTTTCATGTGTAAGCATAAATAAGTGGTGTAAAAAAATCTGCACAAATGATATGGGTACATCACACAATCCAGATATGTCCTTCTGTGTCTTGTCCATAAGGGGTGATGCGGTTGATCTCATGGAGTAAAATTTTCTCATTCAGGCTTTTGCTCTGGCTGGCCCTTTTCAAAATTTATCTGCAGCAGCAATAGCTGGCTACAGCACCTGTATTATCATTATCATAGCGTTTTTTTACCCAAAATAAACAAATTTGTCTGAAAAATTTCGCGCGCTACGTGCGCATTACATATTAAGGCCAACAATATTTCGCGCAATTTTTTTCCAATTTTTTTGCCCCCCCCCCCCCCGAAATTTGTCTTGCCCCCCGTTTGCCCCCACTGTGGTGAGATGCTGGTGCCGCCACTGCTTCTGACGACTGTGAATTGCCAGTCAGTTCAATTAAATGGAGTTGTCCTTCACAAAACATAGTCTTATTCTCTAATTTGCAGCAACCAATTATTGCCAGATGGCTCTGTCCCAGATATATAGCTGAATGATATGCAATGTTAGGTAATTCTATTTGCCGAGTTCACATGAACAAATTTGCCATCACAAAAGTTCAAGCTACCATATACAATGGCTGTCTCTCCACACTTAATTGGTCAAATAAGACCAGTCTTTGAAGTCTTCTTCGGTAACAATATCATTTGGGTCTACAGGAATGCTCTCTTGTGTGAACACTTCCGGGATTGCTATGACATTTTCCTCATTCATATCAAGCACTTCTTAGCCTTTTATCAGATGAGTGTCTGTTGCTTTCTCTCCATTGATCGTTTGTTTATGCAATTTGGTGGGTCTACCCTTTATGCCTAGTAATCGCTGTAGTCTCTGTGTACAGAAGACGGTGTTGCTTCCATTGTCTAAATATGCATAAGCACAAATGGATCGACCACTTCCTTGAGAACGCACGACAATCGGTATTATCGATGGGTTAGATGATTTTGTGTTCTCGTTGATAGCGCCTGTAAGTCCACAGTTCATTCGGTTATTTGATACTTGTGGATTGTCGTTCCGATCATCTTGGCTTGTTGAGTTATTTGCCGAGTCTGCTCGTGACTTTCTATCTGCGTCATGCAGTATTGTTGGATGTTGTCTATCACATCCCTTACCATACAATATGCCTAATTAAGCAATATTCAAGCAATATCCTT
>JXSR01S033678.1:12391-25150 GCA_000969725.1 Ophiothrix spiculata
TTGATATTGCTAATAAGCAATATATTTTAAGGCATATATGCCTAATTCTATTGCTAAGCATATTGCTTAAATATGGTTAATTTTTCTGGTAAGGGATTTCTTACACTGCTCTTTACGATGGCACTTTGTCTTCATATGACCTGTTTCTAAGCAACCAAAGCACAATTTCTTTTCAAAAGATGTTTTTTTGCTTAGGAGTTAGCTTGGCTAGTTGTCTACATTCCGCCACTGTTTGATGGGTTCATTTAATAATTTTTAGACAAAAATGCACGGTTAAAATAATTACAGGCCTTTTAAAGTGTTTAAATTAGTTCTGGAATTAGGTGGTGAACTGTAATATTTGTTTCCATTATGTAATTTCACATTTTATCTCAAAAAAATGCTAATTTTCAATCAAAAAACATCATTTTTTGCCCATATTTTGAAATGTCATTATTGGTGGCGCTATTCATTTTTTAAAATTAATTATATGTGTACCGCCGCGGCAAAAGGGTCCAGTTGTCGACTCCTACATGCTGCTCATTGTAGCATATCTGATGTATACAAATACCATACATTAGATATGCTACAAGGAGCAACATGTACGAGCCGACAACTGGACCCTTTTGCCGCGGCGGTACACATATATGCAGATTGCATAAATTAAATATTTTTTATGTGAATTTAACAAAAATAAAATTTGTTTTGGGTCTCATTTACCTTATCCATGTGTCAAATGTCAAAACTAAGGGTCATAGATTCTTAAAACCTGGAAACTTGATTTATAGAAATAGCGCCACCAATAATGTGCCTTTAGCATTAAATGGCTATACATTATTAGTGATCAAACAGTGGTGATTCAGAAGTTGTGTGATTTTTCATTTGACAATAGGCACAGCTATGGTTCACGTTGGTTGCAAACATCTTTCTTCTGTTGTTTCTATAGTCGCAAGGACTCCTGCTTGAACCCCGTTTCTCATCTCGCTCTACTACTTGCGTGATGTTACCAAATGCCGGGTTGGATGCTATCTGCGCTTGTTTATCTATGAATGCAACAAGATCTCCGAACTTGACTGTTCCATTCTTCTCGCCAACTTCGAATGCTTTGTTTCTCCAAGAGTTCTTTAAACGGTGAGGCAATTTCATGGCAAGTGTTTGAAGGGTGTGAGTATGATCTAACTCACCCAAACTTTGGACAGCACTCATCATGTTTAAGCATTTGGTCTTGTAGAGGGAGAACTCTTTTAGACTCTTGCCATTGTCTTTCACTTCTGTTCACTCCTTCGCCCTTTTCAGAACAGACTGTGAGATCTTATGACTGTTACCGAATCTGTCCTTTAGTAAAACTTTGGCCTTCAAATATCCTTCCCGAGGGTCTAAATAATAGAGGCAGCTATTAACTAACATCTTTGCTTCGCCCATGGTGTAGTGACTTAGATACATCAACCGGTCTCTCGGTTCTTCAGTTTTGTCCTAACCGTCATACTCAAATGATTTGATGAAGGTCACATATTTTAGAGGATCACTGTCGAATGTTGAGATTTTTTGCTATGGCAATGAGGCTCTGACCTGGTGTTGTATGAGCAATTTTGTCAGGTTTGTCAAAACTTCTGCCGGTTGACTTCGAAATGGTTCTATAGGTGGTGGCATATACTCTAGCGCTGGTTGACTTCTAGATGGGTCTTCAGGTGGTAGCATATACTCTAGAGCGGGTTCCATATTTGCACCTGTGACAGGGTCTATGTTGATATGTTGAACCTCACTAACTTCACATGTGGGCCTATCGTGCACCATAACATGTCTTGGAAATTGTATGTAATCGCTCTTAATAGCCTTATTTCTGATGGTGCTATACTGCAGCGAGTTGCTCTGTACCCTGTTTCACATCCACATTGCTTGCATGCTCATTAATCTCTGGCTCAAAGGCTGGCGTCCCCTCATATTGAGTACCTTCAGTTAACCATTTATGAATAGATGATTCCCTCTGTGCTTGCGATGGATCAAAGTAGTGTACTCCGAGCTGGGACCTATTTGATTAAGCTGATTGTGACTCAAATTTCTCCAAAACCGACTTCTTTGCTTCCTCCACTCTCATCTCGGTCTTTACTTAAAGCTGAATTCAGACTCGACACAAATGCAAACGAACTACGCACCAAGCATGTGCAGTAAAAGATTTGAGGAGTTCCGATCAATCGATATCAAAACGCAACACCGAATGGGGCACCACAAACCGAGTTGAGGAAAGCTAATGTTTACTAGGCAGAGGCAGGCAGAGGCAGAGTTCAAAGTTTTCCATACATTTAGAAATTCGAGAATTTTTCATATTCGTATACAGAAAATTTACCACTTTTTACTCACCATGAACGTTCATAAATGATGACTTTTTAAGAAAAACTTTACGTGTTGTATGAAACTTTATTGCAAAACTGATTAAAACTGATTTTTTATCATTCCAGCCTACATTTTACAGCTTAGAAAATATTGAAAAGTCCACAACTTGAAGAGACAGTTCCCAGAGTTCCTAAATTCACTCATTCATAATGACTTTGTCACACCATTGTTTTTGTTGAAATGCCATATACATGCGAGTACCCCTCTCATTCTTCTCCTGCTGAGAGATGCATGCCCCAGTGTTCTTAAATATAATCATTGGTTTTACACGCAGGTTGCCATCTCCAAAACACGCTAAACCTTGAACCTATATTTTACTTTCTCATATGTCCTTCCTCCTCTAGCCTCAAATGGCATTGGGGTTTGGTCCATGTTCATAAAAGCAGGCAAAGCCAACTTTCCAAGACTGGTCTTGTGCTGGTTTTTGCCAGCGCTGAGAAGAGCGGATAAAGCCATGAAACTCTATCATAACTTTCTCCTTATCCTTGGGGGTGGGGCTGTTGTGCAGCATTGGTTGGCTGTCTCTTTTCTCTTCAGGAAGTTTGAAAACCAGGCATTGGAAAAGGATGGTGGGTGTGATTGGTCAAACTCCTGTTTGAGTTGCTTAGCACGTGTCAGAATACACCTCGTTTTTCACACAAAGACCCTTCTCTCACTGCTCATTGATCTCTTTTGCAAGTTTGTCTTCAAGATGGGACCATGTTGCTGGTTTCGCGCCTTTCAGCTTTCTACTTTTGGTCTTGCTGAGGATAAGTTGCCTGTGCTTGCGAACCTATTTAAGAATACTAGCATTGCCAACTTTGGACCTTTTTGTGTTCTGTATAAGTTGGAAGTTGGTAGAAATCAACGATTTCCAATTTAAATTTATGTGTTTTGAGGTGACTGTCCCCTCCAAATAAAATTTAAATAATATGTACCCCCCCCCCCCCCCCCCTGCTTCCGCCACCTACATATCAAACACACTAAACACCCCCATCGGGGCAACGTCAAGCAATTTCCATCTGGTCTTGTTGCACTTCTTTGCAATGGACCGATAAAATTGCTTGCCATTACCCCCAATGGTGCTGCCTGGTAACTCCTTTTCCACCTGGGCGCTGATGGCCTTAAACTCTACTACAAGCTCCTTTTCTAGACCACCCCGCTGTAAACTATAGTTAGCCCCCTTGATATTATACTGAGACAAGTCTGCATCATTGTATTTAATTCCCATCACCTTTTAAGCTGGCACAAAGGTATTGTTCTCTTGGGATATTTGTGAATTATCTTTCGTTTCCTATAATGACAACATCAGCTGATGATCCTGGAAGCAGCATCTTATGCTTTAACCAAAATATATATAGCTTAATTTAGTTCATCTAGTTGATTAAGCAATTCTTCAATAAGCACCTTTTTTCGTGAGTAATCTTCGAAGCCAAAATATTTCTTTGCCTTCTTTACACCCTTCCCAGATGCAGCACACGCAACATATTTGATAAGCATTGTTTCCTTCTATGCCAGCTTGCAGATGGCTCTCAAAGAATCTTTATAGATACCATCTTGAATAACGGCATGTTCTTTAAACTGTTGTATGCTTTTGTTTAGCTTTGAGTAGTCAACACCATTTTTTTAGCAATTACATATAACTTCTGTTATAGCTACCGGTGCTACCTACATTCATGATGACAAATGGCATACCAATTAGCAACGGTACAGCTTTGTTAGACACATACTTCCTAGTTGGCAGGGATTTTCTATATAAATCTGCAAGGAGAACAATTCCTTATCTAAAACATCATTTGCTATACTGATCAAAGCACTGCATTCGGAGCACTTAGACTTATGTGATAATTGATATAGTCTATTTTGAAGTATGCATGCTTCTGTTAAGGTGATGTCACTTATTGGCAAAAGGTACAATCCTTCTTCAACAAGATATTCTGCTTTTTCAAACAAATATATTCCAGTTCGTTCGAGATCCCACCACAACTCATAACCGTCATATGGCCGTTATTACTTTGATGCTAATTTGTTTCAGTCTGTACAATTGTTACAAACAATTACTCAAGCATACTTCCATTCTTGACCCCTTGCTTCTTTAATGGGGCAGTAAGATATCATAATGGTCAATGCAGTGGCATTGTCAAAGAACTTATTCCCATGCAAAGATATATAAGAGTGTACCTGTTCTCGGATATTTGAAACGCACACAGCTTTGCTTGTCATGTTTGCATTTTCCCCAATCATCTGCTCTATTCTCATATACCTACCTTATATCCAGTAGAGAAATTGTGGTAAGAAGTCCGATATTCATCTCCTTTCTTAGAATATGTATTGAAAACGTATCAACTCATGCAAGCTTAGGGATCCTCCAATTAGCAGTTTGTTTTTGTCATCTACTGACCACAGTTGTACTTCATCTTCAAAACATAAACCCATTTCTAAAGCATGGTTTACTTGCGTTCTGCAATAGTGTGAGTCAGGGTTTGAAATCATTTCTCTTTGTCATACCTGATGAGGCCATGCAAAATCTTTTGGTCCGTAGTCATACTATATCTCTGTTCCAGCACCAATGTTGGTTAATGCAAATAAGCAAAGATAAACATTGTTGTCACAATCCACTATTTTCTTCATTTTTGAGTTCAAATATCTAGCAATTCCGGATGTGCTGTCATCTGAAGTGTCAATTCTGTTACAAATATCGTAGGCAGAGTGGTACGTCTCCGACAGGTGTGTATGTGGTGCTCCATGAGGCCTGAATGCTTGCACCACATGTAACCTTCTGGCATGCCAATGTTCTAGTATACTTTTCCTGTGTGCTTTCCTGTTAATGAAGCTTCACAGCTTTACGTAATTTTGTTTGATATTCAGTGTGTGTTTCGGCTTCAGTGAAGCACCTTTCCAAATATTTGAATCTACCAACCTCCCTTTTGCTATCCTTTTGCCTTGCACACTTCGCTAAATTTGTTCCAAGTGAAAAAGGCAGGTCACAATCCTTTTTTTTTCATAACAGGGCCATACACATTATTAAGGGCTGTGTGATTTCCACCACCCTCATCACATACGAACCCAACAGGGTTGAAGGATGCATTCTCATTTTGTGTGAAATCTTGCAAAGCAGAATTTAAGAGTGTGATGAACAATGTCAAGTTTTCAATTGTTTCCTCTCCACCAATGTCCATGCTGGCTACTATGATGATACCCTGCAACAATGGGTGATAGACATGCAAACCTATTGTTAAAATTGTGAACACAGTTTTTTTGCAATTTGTTTTAGTAGAATAATAATAATGAGTTGAACTTCTTTCAGTTAGTAATAGTGATACATTTATTTGACAAATTATTTGTTAATATTGAAATAGCAGAGTAGTGTTTTGATTAATTTCATTTTATATAGTTTTTGTTTTTATGATTAACATGGTGAAATTATATGAAATGGCATACAATGTAGAATTATTTATTTACACACCTTTGTGATCTTTCCTTTTATGTTGACCCTGGTTTTAATTGGGGACTTTTGAACTTGTCCTACAGTTTTAGGCATGGTGAAGGCACTTCTGGCATCTGCCATGAATTGTTTTGGGACATCAGGTTTGGATTTAGCATCAACAAAGCACATGCTGTAGCTGTTAACATAGAGTTTCTCTCTTGCATGGAGAAAGTCTTTTATCCTGAAATATGAGACTCAGATATTGTTATTGAGATTTTCTTATAATAATTTGTATAAGGAAAGCAAATATGAATGTAGTTGGTTGGTTTTAAAGGGGCATTGGACAATATTTCAAAATATTTGAAAATAACAGTCAATTACTAAATATCGGGAAAAGTTTGATAAAAACCTACAGAAAAGTCAACAATTTGAATGTTATTTCGCTTGTTGATCTTGGGTATAAGGCTATTCTCTAAATGTAATTATTGATGCTATCCCTGGACAAAATAGAGTACAAAAATAGTACAACATTCCTGAGGTGCACATTTGGAACATCGTTTAAGTACAATTTAAGTACATTTAAAGTACACAAATTTGTACTATATTTGTACTAAAACTGTACTATAATTGTGTTCCAAATATGTACCTTAGGAATGTTGTACTATTTTTGTACTCGATTTTGTCCAGGGATATATCATGAAAGAGCCAAATATTTGTTTGTAAAACATTCGTTTTACATCATAGATTGCAGATAAATCAAAAGAAGTTTAAAGTTTGCATTAGACCTCCTGAAAAGGCCAATTTTAAGAGTTCAACTATAGAGGGCAGTAATTATTGTTGTCGACAACACTAATTAGAAATAAAAGAATATCTAAAATTTTGATATAAAGGGTTTGAATTTAACTATGAAACTTTGCATATTCTCATTATCACCACTAACACTTCAAATCTCAAAGTAAATGGGGGAAAATCTGGGGATGATGCTGAACTTGTCCAATGCCCCTTAAGAATAAAGTTATTGTAATTAAGATTGTTCAAACAAAATGATTCCATGGATAGGTAAATGTTATTATAGCCCTTGGACTTTGTCTTTATGTTGATGTGGAAGTTACATATCCCATCCTGTTATGGCTTCCTTACAGTAAAAGCATGAAACAATAGCTCTTCCATCCACAACTTTGACTTTGTGGTTTATCCCAGCCAGTTTTTCATCACTTCTCAGGAGCAAGTCTGCCAGTTGCTGAATACATCTTGTATCTTTGGAAGCTGGCTTTATATTTAAAAAAAGATGTAAAGAGAGCATGTGGTCCTCCTTTTAAGGCAGTCAAACTTCTCTTCCTGAGCTTCAGATGGTTTTGGTATTTTGATGTAACGTTTACCTATTTGAAATTGTGCTGGACCAGTATCATGTTTGATCCCAAAACATGTTTTTCTGTTGATGGGCTACACACTTATTTCATTTTGTAAGGACCCACTACATCTAAAACACTTACAGATTGCTCCTTTTAATCCTTTTTACTATGAAAGGATTGCCCACAGTTGGCACAACACGAGGATTAGGCGGTCGCCTGTTCTGGACGGCATTGCTGCCACTGGGCGGCCGCTATATCACCAAATGGCAACCACCTCACTTGCATATACTTTCGCAGAAGAGGGTAACCTCACACTCAGTGGTGGTCTGTCATCACTACTTGCTCTCCCAATTCTAAGTTGAGGAGGACCTTGTTTGGCACCTGCGTGAGAATTTCCTTTGATGTTTGCAACTTTATCTGCAGAAGGATCATGCCCTTTCTTGATTCGCTGAACCAATCTGTCAAGTTTTCTGGCTTTGTTTGCATTAGAGCAAACGGAGTACAGCCTGTGTGTGTGGCACTCACATATGTATTGTTATATCGCTCATTCCAAAAAATCAGGTGCCAATGCAGTTGAAAAAAATGCTCAATTTTTTCTTTTAAGCGTTTTTTGTTAGTAAACTAGTCATGGACATTGAATCCAAGTGATTTGTCAACACCACTTTTATATTTTTCCTGTTACATAGACTTACCCATTTTTACGGGGTGGGCAATGGGTGAGCTACGTTACCTGCTCAATTTTTAAAGTATTGATACTCGCTAATTTTTTGCATTTGTAGGCAAGTGTATCCTTCATATGCACTGTCGGTAGTTATAAGTTCTGTAGAGGTTAGTAGTAACGTAGATCACGGTAACGTAGCTCACTGTTTTTGCATGTTTTAATGCACAAAACATACATTAGGCCAAAAAAAAAAAAGATTTGTCTCAGAAACCCGCGCGCATTGCTATGTGAAAGTAGATTTAGCGCGTAGACCTACGCGCTGGCCCTCATTTTTTCCTTTTTTTTTTCTCGATAGTAATCCAGCGATCGAGTATCGTCCAAGTTTCTTTTATTTTAATATGTCTATGGCGAAATGATTCGCGGCAGTTTTTTTTTTTTTTTTAATTTGGTACCCGGTGTTTTGAGTACCAGCGAACCATGTATACACGCTTTGCATGCTGGGAAGGTCATAACAAAATGGCGATATCATGAACAAAACACTGCAAAACACGGAGACAATATGCAAAATAAATCCACTGAATCATTGCGATTTTTAGTAATTATATTCTAAATTCAAGTGAGATTTATTTATTTATAACTTTTTTGTTTCATGTTTTCGTCTACCGCATACGTGTTGAGTGACGGCGGCGGTGACTTTACACACGTAAGTTGGGCGATCAAAAATTTTGGAACGTAAAAAAAATAAAAAATCGCATAGCGCATAGCGTTTTTGCGAGTGGTTTCTGAGACAAACCTTTTTTTTTTTGGCCTTAGACCATTTATTTAGTAAATTCTAGTATAAATGAAGTAGTAGTACAGGGTGTGCCAATAAAAACGCAAGATTTTTTGTGATTTTTTAATGAGAGAATTAAGCTACATGTAATAAAAACAAATATCAAATGTTATTGCACATAATCACAGCTTTAAATAGCATTTTGTTTCGTAAAATTTGAGCGTTTAATTCTGGAAGTTATTACAAGTTCTGTAAAGCCCTTAAAAATTGGGTTGGTCCGATTTCATGATTGCAGTTCCTTGATCAATAACCAAAAGTAGGTGGTTATGAACACATTTAGTGACAAGTTACTTTATCTCCAGATGAAAACTTCTATCGCTTACTTGCATTTTTTGTTTGGTGTTATATCAAAAACTCATTAAAAGTATCCAATCAAGCCAAAAATGATGTCAGAACACTTTTACAATTGCCAAAAATAACGATTTCAATTGTTTCTATCCATAATTTCATGTTCAAAGTTTCCCCAAACCGGAATGTAATTTCGTTTCTGAATATCCAGCACGATGTGGACCTTGGTTGTAAAATTTATCCTGATACGCAATGTAATTTTCACCTAAAATTACAATTGCAGCTACTGTCACTGAGTCTCACATTTTATCTATTCATTTTTATAATAAAGGGTTAATACGAAAGCCCATGATTTTTTTGTTTTATTCTAGATCTGACACTGACTGAAGTGAAGTACCACAACTTAAACCAGCAAAGTTGAGACTGCTAAAACTAAATTTCATAATTGCTTACAATTCTTTCTTCAAATCAATCATCTGTTTTGTTTTCAATGAAAATAATTGACCAATAATATCTTTGAGCCACAAACAATTGTAAAATTAGTTTAACGGTTTTAAATTTAAAGGGACTAATTTCTTTGATGCATATCATCCCAGGTTAACATACTCATCCGATGACCACAAATTGGACCAGATTGAAATTTGTGCTCCATTTTGAAAATGCTGTATATCTGGACAGGAATATACGAATTGGATGAAACAAAGAGCATAATGAAGGGGAGAAGCTCTATTTTAATATCATTAATGTTTTGATGAGAATAATTGCCTGCTTGTATTTTAAATATTTTTGTTTTCAAATCTTGCGTTTTTATTGGCACACCCTGTATATATCTTTATCACATACTAAAATGGAATTGCTGCAATGTCTATGGTTACTGAGATATGTTTACGTAGCTCACATTTCTTAACATGGTCGGTTCAAATTTTCATGTTCAACACTTTCTTTCGATCGTCAAACATAAATGAATTTGACATTTTCTATTATAGTTTTCAAATTCACTGGAATGTTTGCTGTCAGCATGCTTACATTTTGTTGGAATTGCTGTTTTTCCCCATCAAATAATGGTATGCCAAACTTAAGTAATGTAGCTCACACGATGTTGGTGGAAAATGAATTTCGTTTTTGAATTATGGAAAGATGTTATCAAATTTGGATATCATTGTTCCGATACAAAATGCTGATCGTTTGTCTGTTTAAAAATTATAATAGGCTTGAAAAAGTATTATATATGGTACTAAAAGAAAATGAGCATGTCCAAAAGTAACACTTTTGCGATGGAAACTCATTTTTAGCTATTTTTCACGTTTTTCGCTACTTTGAAGGCATAAATCAGAGTCATAACGGCATTAAAAGTATGACAAACCATATATGACCAAGTCGATTTTGACAAGCCCTACCCAAAACTTGCAGAATTGGAAGAAATAAAGGCACTGGAAGGTTTTTGTGGACAAAAGAACGTAAATAATGCTATTGGCACCCGATTTTTCGGAATGAGCGATATATATGTTATTGTTGCGTACGGTTGATTTTACTTCAATTGTTTCAACTACCTTCAGCATAGAGGCCATCTGTCTTCATCCAAACTCTCTCTACATATAATTTCTGGTAGAATTTTGTATTGATTGTACTCACTCATCAGAATGATTGTATTGATTGTACTTGCTCATCAGAGTGAGTGTATGGACATTTTTGGGATGTGAATGCATCCATGCACTCACTGTGCTACTCCTCCCGTAAAGTTCTCCATTGCCCTGATGAATTAAGGAATTTCTTCCTTTTTTAGGACTGCCATCACCACATTGCCACGTGTAAACTCTCAGGGGGATATTTTCCAGGTACCTCATTGTTAGACACAGATTCTTCAGTAAGGCTTGTCATGACTGTGTCTGTTCCAATCCATTCCTTCAGTTTTTCTGTTCCTTGCCTGTCTCAATCTCTTCAGTCGCATTTTTGGTTCCAGTTCTTTCCTAGCCGCATCCATTCCATTGCCCGCTTCATTCCCTTCTGCTGTCATGGTCATTCCCGCTCCCAGATTCTGTATTGTCGTTTCTGCTCTACTCCCTTCGCCAGCTGTAATAACTCGTATGGTGCAAATCTTGATGCCACACATACTACATACTCTTACCTCCAATGTTTCATCATACGCAGGGGATGTCCCATGGTCACAGACATGATTAGATGTTGGGTCAGGTTCTGCATGTGTGTATAGTACCTAGTGTATAGAATGAAATAACACATCAATAATGTTAATTGATGTGTTATTTCTTGTTATTAGCTGCTAAAATACAATCCCGGTGATAATCGTCCAGTTGTAGCTGTCGTATATTTAGTATACTGACTTTTCATGAGGATGTCCCAGGTGATCTTTAAACCATAGGTGATCATAATTCATTAATTGGTCATGCCAAAATGGGGGAGATGTAACATATAAACTCTCTCGTTGTAGTTCAATATATTTTTATTCAAAAATACCAACTGCAACAAGTTTTGTATCATATTGGTAATTTAATACAAATACAAAAACTCCCAAAACAATTGAACTTTTCTTTACAATGCGGAGCTCCAGTGAGCATCTGGGTTGAATTTACATTAAATCCCTTTCCGAGCTCTTCTACAGATTATTCTGGCCTTGCCTTTGTTACACTTGGCAGAGATTCTCCATTTATTCTTAACAACACACAGCTGAACCACAGTCCCATATGAAATTCTGTGTCCATACTGTTCTTACAAATGCATTTGAATGTGCTTGAAGGTAACCTTGGGCTCTGGGGTTTTAGTGTTACCATCAAAGGTGGTTAGGCCAGTCCTCCTCCAAGTATCAGCCCCCTTATGTCGTTCACTAACCAACTCCTCAATGTCTCTTCCAATTGTTGGATACTGTAGAAGAGTTTTTGACTAATTGAACAAAATTAGGGATAAGAATACTGTAGCCATGATTTGATTTTGAATAAATATCATTTTGGGGGCCAAAAACTGTTTGCATGATTTTTTCATGAGTTTTGGCCATTTTTGGCTTCGTTTGCATCCAGTAACTGAAGCTCTTGCTTCTTCATTCTTCATTCTGATTTTACTTCCCCATGCTTCTCAGAAGCATCAAATGCTTGTGCGTATTCATGCTGCTTTGAAAATTTTTCATATTGCTGTTCTATCAAACTCATACTAACATCCTCAAGCAATTCCCCTGGAATTAGTGTTTATCATCAAGAACACATCCACCAGCTGATTTCATTAACATCAAAATGCATCGAAAAAGCATCTAAGACTGAAACATCATTAACTTACGATTGCCCCTTGATCCTTCATAATGATACGAAGGATTTGAATTCTACCCATGTCAAAGTCCTATAAATTTAATATGATGTGTTGTACCCTTCAGAAGGGTTTTTATATCTTCAGCTAAATCCTTAATAGCTACGATGTATCTTACTTGTTTAGTGGCTTACCCATTATATCTGTGTATTGAACTCATTGGAAACCAATTTTATACCATTAATGGACTCTGCATTGTCCGTCTCTCTGATTCTGTTTGATTTTGCCCAAAAAAGCAATGTTGCAATTGATTTGATATCCTTGGTCTTATAAAATATTTCTTTAATAATGTATTGTGTCTTGATCTTTCTTGCCATGGAAATAGCTGTTGCAAGTTGAGCAGGAAGAAAGATCTCCTGTAATGTTCTAATCTGTCTAACAAATTGCATGAACAGCTTACCCCAGCAGGACACTGTAGATGTAGGTTTTTGTGGTGTGTTGTTAACAGTTGACACTGTGGATGTAGGTTTTTGTGGTGTGTTGTTAGGAGTTGACACTGTGGATGTAGGTTTTTGTGGTGTGTTGTTAGGAGTTGACACTG
>JXSR01S033681.1:13686-26906 GCA_000969725.1 Ophiothrix spiculata
GTTGCAAAAATATTGGGCGAGACGCAGTCGAGCTCAATATTTTAAAACTCATAGCGAGACCAATAAATATCGGGCGTAAATCATCCAATTTTATCATTATCATGTTTTGGATCCAATATCTTCCCACACTTGGACACCTCAAAGCATGATAATGATGAAAATCGGTCATTGTATGCTAGAGTTATGAGACATCAAAGTGTTGCCAGAAGAAGAAGGAAAGAAAGAAAGAAGCAAGAAACACGTGAAAAACAGAACCCTGCCAAAGCCTTTGGCAGGGTAACCAAAAAAAAACCACATAGCGCTTAGGGTTTTGACCTTAAGTAAGCTGAGACAGAGTTCTTTTTTTTTTGGCCTTAAAACTCATCTGTATATCCATATGAGGTCTCTGTATAGAGTGTTTATGGTTGTCTAATTTGATTGTTTAACCCTTTGAGCCCTGTCCATTTCACGTGTATCTGTACCACTAACTCGGGCCAACCTGAAAGTTAAAAAATACAATATAACCCCTAAAATTTCATTTTGATTTCCTTTGCTTTATTTTTTCATTTCACAGTAGTCTGAATTGTTCCAATAACCAGCATTTACAAAACAATACTATTTATGTCGACCAACATATTCCACATTTATGTTGTAGTCTAAGGGCGAAGCCACAATTGTTGAAAATTGTGTTCAAATTTACAAAAATATGAGGAATTTTTCACCTCTGTCGAGTAAATAAGAGCAAAATGACCCCATCAATCATGTGTTCAAAGCTTAATCATTGATGTATTCCAATATAAATAAGACTATTGACACTAGTAACTACCCATGTCTGTTAACAGATATGTCAAGTTTCTGACGTGTGATAAACTACCTCATCGGGAATATGGTACATGTACACATTAGCCGGTATACCGGCTCGATACCGGCTCGTCAGGTTCAAAGGGTTAAAATCTCTAGAAGATCCAAATGGGTTTGTAAATTTATGATTCACAAAAATTATTATCTTAATAAAACTGATTGTGATCTTCTTGTATTCCTGACAACGGCCCATATTTAGTAATTTACAATGCCAACCTTAAGGTACCTTTTTATATGACGGGTCACATATATCCACATGCAGTCTCTGAATAGAGTGTCTTTGGTTGTCGAATTTGATTGTTTAAAATCTCTCAAAGATCTAATAGGTTTGTAAATTTTTGATTCACGAAAATTATTATCATAATGAAACTCTTTGTGATCTTTTTATTGTCCTGACAGAGCTGTGATGGAGGAGGATGCCTTTTCAAGAATGAAGCAAGTTGTCAGATGGTACTTGTCTGGCTTCTACAAAAAACCCAAGGTAAACCTGTCGCTCCGTGCGATGAAAGATGTGTGGAACAAAAAGCATGACGGTTGTTCAATATATTTGTGGCCTGTGGTAGAAGGCGATGAGCTGTGCAGTTTGTTTTTACAGTGGAACCTCTTTAACACGAAATCTCTTAACCCAAACACCCTGATAACACAAACTAAATTTCCAAATTATACCACTTGCACTAAAAAGACAATTATCAACCAAATTTATTTCTTGGGGTTCTGTCAGTAGTGTTTCTATTTTCCTAAAATAGAAACACTACTGCATAATATATCCAAGTTTTAGCACAAAGGACTTCCCTTTGAAGCGAGGGAAAAAAATTGATTGTTTCCCTGAATGACACTAAAATAGAAACACTTTCTTAAACATGGCTAGTGTTTCTATTTTCCTAAGTTAGAGATTCCAAATGTACGCCTATTGATTTAAAAGTGAACAGTATTCTCTAGGAAGGTTATATATACTTAACAACATGATTTCTTCAATAAATATATTGTTAGTTAAGAATTTATTAATTTATTTCTAGAAACACTATCACTGGATTTCTCGTTCTCCGGAGAATAAAAATTCAAAGCACAAATAATTGTCTGTTTTACTATAAATGTTCAATTTCAAGAAGAATGGTTTTGGATATTTGTTATTATTTGGAAGTACTTTCTAAAAGTGCAATAAAATCAGTAGGTGTTGAGAAAAGTTGAACTTTCATTTTGGTGATTGTGGCTAATGCTTCCATAAGAGGATTTTAAAGTTTAGAACTAAGCTCGAAAATCAATAAAAAAAATAACCATATTGATTCCAAGAACTCCCAATATGTCTATCTCCTCCCTGAATTCTGTTCATGCTATTGAAAATATTTCTCAAAAGTTGCCCCCTTCTATCAGTTAAAGCAATTCTATAAGATTTTGATCCAAAATGGTTTATAGTAAAAACAGCATAAAATTGAGAAATGTGACTATCTAAAAGCGTTTTCATATGTATTTTGTGAAAAAAAAAATGTTTTGCCACCAAAAAATAGATAAAAAGCACATGCATGCTTTCCTATACTAATACATGTAGAATTAAATTTGGGATCCCGAATTTAATTCAACAAATGGTCATAACAGAAAAAGTTATCATCTTTGAAGCAAATCATTTGGAGGGTATTCATATCTGCCAACAACAAACCCCATAAGCCCAAAATATCAAAAGTCATGGGTGACAGGGGGTGCTAATTTTTAACACTTTATAGTATTGCATAAAGCTTGTTGTTTCTTCAGTTTTCTTCCACAAACCGCTAAATGACAACTTGGATTAAATTTCTGTAAAACAAAAACGAAATCTGATATTTACGAGAAACTTTCCATATACTCATCAATTAAGTGGAGCTTCATAACATCTGTGGCTGTCCAATCCAAAGGAGCCGTAAATGCCATAAACTTCTTTTTGCATTGCAGGTTAAAATCTGTGTCAAGGTTGTAATTTGTCGAGATGTATTTTTTGATAGATTCACAATCCTTTACTTCAAAACACCAGCAAAGTGTAATTTCAATTAACTGATCAGTAATATGAAATATATCTGTTTATTTTGAGGACAATCAACAGAAAATATAGGACTTACTGATCTTTGAGCGCGTTTATCTCAGTTATACATTTTACTCCCCAAGGTGGAGGGAGGGAGTAAGGGTGGTTGCCGCGAGTGTGAGGTGAATCCGACCACCCCCGTGATGAGGATAAAACCGGATTTAAAATCTTGGCTCACTACTACTACTACAACCTTTGGCGGACCATAACTTGACTTTTGGAAATCATGTGAAGTTCATAAGGGTGTCCTTGTGGCATGGTCTTTGCTGATGTTAAAAAAGTGGAATTGTCAAAAGGCTGCATTTACAGCTGGTTTGGGATTGACGGTCACATATATATACAAACTTCATAGCTTATTAAGTTATATTCTTTTACCTCGGGCCACAAAGTATATTGAACACCCTCGTAATCGTTACAGGTCGAACAAAAAATTAATTGGACAGTGTAAACAAAATCCAGAGTGCAGGGCCCATTGTTTGTCAATGCAACCTGTACCCTGGGATTTTGTTTTCATTGTCCAATAGATTTTTATTTTGCCTATAGTCCAGTACTCGCTGCCATCTTAACTGTTGTACGGTATTAGGCAAAACCAAAAAACAAGTTTGTTTCGCGTGCGCCACGCGCATTTCGTTTTGGCGTCATTATTTGCGCATTTCATTTTTTTGTTTGATATTTTAGAAAACGAAAATCAAAATAGCCAATTTGATAAAAAGAATGAAGAAAATTGCAAAATATTTACTAAAGAAGTGTTTTCTTTTCAACAAAAACTTGAAAACGGACAGGTTTTTACTGAAAATATCATCACCCATGCGTATTTTCAATCAAAATTTGCCTTAGCACCTCTTGAACAATAGAAAAAAAAGGGGGAAAAATAAAATAAAAAAACGCATTTCGCATTTAGGTTTTTTGACCACAGACAGGAAACAAACTTGTTGGGGTTTTTTGCCTTACCCTGATTCATTGCATTTTCAGATTATTTTGAAAACTAGAGCAACAAACCTGACCTGATGTATGAACATCATGGATATCTTGTTTTGCATGTTTCAAATTTTAGTTGCATCTATTGTGACTTGCCCTTGGCCAGATTTGCTTGGTATGTGAGTGCAAGAAAGTGTTATCTGCAATGGCTACCCTATGTTATATTTATTTTACACCTTGTAACAAGAATGTGAAAAATAACTCAAAATGTTCCTGTCTTATGTCAGTGGTTCTTGAAATGGTTCTTCAGGTGATGGTGTCATCTGAAGAACCATTTTACCTGAAGAACCATTTCAAGAACCACTGACCCAAGACTGGAGGTCATATAGTGTGCAATCCAAATTTATGACGTAAGGCAGCTATTGCAGATAAGACTTTCTTGCAATTACATGACGACTTAACGTCCTCAGACATTATGGTTCACCGAGTGACATTCGCTCTGACTTATTCGCTAAAACGGAGAGTGAATGTCACTTTCATTGAGCGAATGTCACTCTCGCATGTTGCAGAGCTGTTAAAATAAACAAACCCAAGAATATTTGGAGCTTTCACCCAATCTGAAATATAGCAAATATCTGTCATGACATATGTTAACCCTAACTCCACTGAATCTCACAATATCCAATTCCACAAATAAGTTAAGAAATTTGCCTAAGTCCAAATACGTCATAAACCAGAGTTAGCTATGATCACGAAACCGCTGCCATGGCAGCTCTTAAGCTGCTCAGTGGCTTGACATAGTGAAAATTGGATTTGGAAGCATTTATAAGAATAGTTAACTTCTACTAGGAGGTAGAGTGAAGTAACAGTGTCAATGAATAGAAGATGATTTAGACTTGTGGAATTTTGACACTTTCAGTGTCATGTTTATCATTTTCATTACTATGTTGACAATGTTTTGAAAGTTTTTGGAATGCTTTGGAACTTAATTGTAAAATGCGCTTTTTACATGAAAAAGATTGGGTGTGTTTGGGTGGGAAATATGATTTTGGGATCCCAAAGGTTGGCAGATCTGATTTTAGAATTAATATATGATTATATTTGGATTAATTATTTTCATTTAGACAGAACCAAATGTTTGTAAAAAGGTGTCTGCCATGGTTGATAGAATTGTTTGGAGTAATCCTCCTCCTTTTTCGACTTCTGGTATAACTCGCATGACAATATCACTAGAGAATAATTTAAATATGTAACCCTTTTATGCTTTCCTTCAAAGTAGTTATTTCACGCTCATATCCAGTTTTTCATGTTGATTTTCAGGGCCTGAAGAAACCGTACAATCCCATCATTGGCGAAACATTCAGGTGCTTGTGGACGCATCATAAGACGGACAGTAGAACGTTTTACATCTCTGAACAGGTAAGACGCTAGAGCCAAATTAGGCCACAACTTTGTGCGGCTGACTGCAATCCGACCACAGCTTTAATTTTCCAAGATGGTATGGCCACCACATACAGGCTTGATAATGCACATGAAGATAATTTTAAAATATTCAGTGCATAATCAAGCCCTACCGTGGCCACATTCGAAAAAAAAGATGTGGCCTAATTGTCCTAAAGGTGGTAGCGAAATATTAATGTTAAATCTGGTCAAATGGACTTACTTTTACTTTTATTTATGACTACTGTACAATACCCTTTACCTTACTGTACAGTATCACTCATCAAAAGAGCATTACATTATAAGTGGTATTTTCGCGCTACATTTATTTTTCGCGCAAAATGAAAAAAGCACGAAAATAAATGTACCGCGGACATTTATGTGTATTTGTTGCAAAAGAAATTCATACTAGCCCAATGTTCACGTGCGCGAAAATTAAAACCAAACCACTTGAGAAAGATAATCAGACTAAGGCCAAAAAAAAAAAATTGTTTGATTGGCGTAACATAGAAAAAAAAATAGGGTAGGTAGGTCCGATTTTTTCCCCTTTTAATTTTGTAAGTCTATGTTTCACATACAAGAATACAAAATATACGATACATATACAAACACATCTTCACTTTTTCTGTAAGACATCTTTTATTTGTCATTTTGAATGTCCTGCAAGCCATATCTCTGGCCCCCATGAATCGATTCCAATCAAATTTGGGATGTTGAGGTTTTTTGCCATGCTCAAAAAAAAGAAATATTTAGAGTTGGCGATAAAAATAGGGTCGGTCGGGTTACGCCAATCACTGGTAAACTTATTTTTATTCAAGTGTCAAGATTTTGAACAAATTGTTTCAAAAAGAATAAACTAATAAATACAGGGGAAAAAATGGTAAATAAAAAATTGAGAATCGTTTTTATAAATGCATGCTTCAGACAAACAATTTAAGGGCCCTGTCAACCCTTTGTTTTCAGAAATGGTTTTAGCTTTGTAACTCCGCAATGGATAATTAAATTCACGTTTTGGGGCCCAAGATTTCATGGGAAAACTAAATTTGGCTTCGGTAAAAATTTGAACCATTGTACTTTTTAGAATCGAGAAGGCAATATCTAGGACAGCATTTTTCAAATTTTTCGATTTTTATCTTATTTTTTGAAATATTGCCAAAAATAGGTCAAAAAGTGTCATATTTTGCCACAGATGGTGGCAGGAGTGCGATTTTTGACATTTTTTGAAAAAATTTGACAGGATCTAAAAAACTAAGAAAAACATATAAAAATTGAGAAATGCCTTCCTGTATATTGCTTTATAGGTTCTAAAAAGTAAAACAGTTCCAAATTTTACCAAAGTAAAGTTTAGTTAGCTTGCCTGTAAAATTTTGGGCGAAAAACATGATTTTTGGACCTTAGGGCCAAAAATTCACATTTTGATCCACTTCTAGAAATGTATACCTTTATTTTGATTAAATTATCCGTTGCTGAGTTTCAGTGCAAAAACCATTACTGAAAAAAAGGGTTGACAGGGCCCTTAATTATGTTGGCCTAATGACCAGCGTGTATGCAGTGCTCACGATAATAGCGTGCATATGCTTTGAACGCTACAAATTTAAATTAGAAAAATATGGTTATTAATGATAACTTTGCACATCTTGTAATTCGGTCATTGTTTAAAATCGTCAGTGTTTGTTTTGTGCCTCTATAAACTTTTCATCAGGAGCTATCCTCCTGCAGAAAGCAAAACAAACAACTCAGATTTAAAAAATGACCTCAAAAAAGATGGTGTGCAGTTATTATTGTTTATATCATGATTACAGTATTTTAGCCGTGCAATAGTTTGTACTATTGCACGGCATGAAACAAATCTGTGTGATTTATCATGATATAAAACAAATAGTGAATGCCTATGCATGTGCAATAGTACAAAATATATAATTCGGTCAAATTTGGACTGATATATTTCACTCGGCTACGCCTCGTGAAATAGAAAATTCAAAATTTGACCTCATAATATATTTTGTAGTATTGCACTCTCAGGCATTCAATATTTGTATATTCTAATCAGATCTCCTTGCCAAAATTTCCTATTTAGATTGACAAGAAGTTTAAAAACAAAAACAAATAACTGAATGCAAGTTTTACTTATTTCATTTTTGCTGAAAGTTTATCAGTTCAAGATCCATTTATTGTAAATACATAAGGTTTCAGTTTTGTACAAAAATGAGAGTGATATGCAAATGTCAAATTATTGATTGATAATTGATTATGTTGTTGAATTTCAGCTGAAAGTGATCAATCAAATGTACTTGTCAGATGCTTCATTTGTTTACCTGATTTTCAATAATACGCGGTATCTCTTTTACATCATGGAATGATTTGTAATGATAGAGCCGTTTGTAGTTGACGTTTATGCACTAAAGCGTCGGCATTTAAATTAGGTATTCAAGCACAATACAGAGTTGTTCATCACAAATTAACAACGATGCATCCATGCGCGAGGTTGGCTTCAGCTGCCCGAGCATAATAAAAATATGCGGACACATCGGATGCAGAGTTCTGAACCGTGTTTGAATGCCTTTTACAGCAAACATCTTCCTATAGAATCTTATGTATAGACAATGGAATTAAATTCTAAATATTTTCAATTTAACAATTTAACAGAAATCTAGCTTCAAATATTATTTAACAGAATATTTGTTAATGATTTCAACTGTTTTCTTGCGTCAAGCTGCACACCTTCTCAAAGTTCTTGACGCGCTTTGACCAGTGCGTCGACTTAGGCCTTGTATCCATTGGCTGTACCCATATTGCGTGTGCCTTGTTTTGTTTTCCATTGTTTGTAATTGTGCGGTGCAACACAGACAATAAACTTTGTTCTGCTTAGTGATCATATCATTAACCTGGTGCCTGCAGATGATTCTTATGACCTGGCAGCACCAACAATCAACATGTTCATACTTGGTGAGCACCAGGTCATAGAACACTAAACCAATGATATGATCACTAAAGCAGAATGATATTCATTGTCTGCTAAGCGCCGCACAATTACAAACAATGGAAAACGAGACAAGGGCACATGGCATATGGGTACATCCAATGGATACGGGTCCTTATGTGTACTGTGTAAGCGCATTTCACTGAATGATGTGCCATGTATGGCACGTTAATTTGAATATTAACTGTGGGTTCATCACAAGTCAACTACGCTACGCTCCTTTATAAGGAAATATGATGAATTTTTGAGATTGGTTTGAAAAATAAATAAATACTGGGGATTTATATAGAGCGCCATGCCTCCCAGATTTGTAATTCCACTCGGCCTCTGCAAACTTTACAGGTATCCGCTGAACCTGACCCAAGTAAGTTCCATTCCACACCAAGCATTATTTCAGGTTCTGCGGCAACCTCAATGGGCGCTGAGCCTTGATCAGCACACATACGCACCATCACTGCCCGGTGAGCCTTGATCAGCACACATACGCACCATCACTGCCCGGATCAGTTCCCCTAGTTTCGTACGGGTTTCCACGAGACAATAAGCAGTTAGCTCCTTGTCCAAGGAAATTTCAAGCACACTCAACATGTGGCACCAGGGGGGTTCGAACTCTGGACCTTCCGCACCGCAAGCAAGCGCCTAACCGTTTGAGCTAACTTGACTGCTATGAAAAACGGTGAATGAAATTGGGAAAATCAATTTGATTAGGCCATATTAAAAAAAACATTTGTCTCAAAGCTCTCCAACTCCCAAAAACCTAATGCGGAACGCGATTTTATTTCTTTTCTTTTTTCTTAAATTTTTTTATTGATTCTAAAAGTCATATTGACGACTCCTTTATGGCAGAATGTGTCAAGATATTGAAACAAAACAAAGAAACAGAATTGTAACAATGTTAATTCAACAATAAATGTGATTGCACAATGAACATAATTTAGAGACAAAAACAACTTCGAATCGAAACATTTTGTCTTGGATTGCGAGTTGCTTTACACGATTTTTGAAAAAAAAATTTAAAAAGGTGAAATAAAATTCTTTGTTTGGATTTTCAGGGAAACTAACGCGCACGATAAAACTAACGCGCGCGGGAGCTTTGAGACAAAAGTATTTTTTAATATGGCCTTATCAAGATTTTTTTGAAGCTGAGAGAATTTTTAGATTTTGAACTATATCATTGATTGTATAATTCCATACTTCCTTATTCATTAATAACTTCTGATTTTATTTACAGGTGTCCCATCACCCACCGGTGTCTGCATTTTATGTGACCAATCGTAAAGATGGCTTTGTCATTAGTGGTAGCATCCTAGCCAAGTCAAAGTTCTATGGTAACTCGGTCTCGGCAATGATGGATGGCGTGGGAAGACTTTGCCTTCTATCCAGAGGAGAGGATTATCATATCACTATGCCATATGCCAACTGCAAAGGTGAGAATACAGTTGACGCGGCTTAATTGGGACACCTCGGGAGCAGCAAAAATGTCCCGATTAACCAGTTGTCCCGATTAAGGAAAAAATGAAATCCCCATAAGTGAATTGTTTTTAGGACACAAATACACTGAAATGTACACTAAATTCATGAACTGACAAAAAAAGTGGACACAGTGAAAGAATTTAAGAGATCTCCTGAATAGATTAAGATTTTTGTAGAGGTTTTCAACAGAAATTTGGATTGTGGATTTAGTTTTTTGTCCCATATTTGCAATTTACCTGCATAAAATTTACTTTGTTGTCATAATTGTACGGAAATTTTCATCTAATTAATACATTTTGCTAAAAATTATCCCGTTTATCAGGAGGAATGTCCCAATTAACAGGTCAACTTTGCACATAAAGAAACGGTTCCCTGACTGAATACATCAATTAACCAAAAATCCATGATCCCGATTAAAGCAGCAATGACTGCAGTTAGTAATTTAGAGTCTTATAGTATTACCCATCAAATTAATCAATAAAAGTAAACTGGTATATACAGGGTGTATCAAAAAGAAGTTTACAGTGATTAAAGTGACTCCATTTCGAAAAGTATGATTCATTCTCTAAATTTGTTTTTAATTATAAGTAATAGAGACCAATGTCTTTCCATAACAGAAAAATTACAGTCGTACGACAACCGAAACGAAAATTATGGTCAATTTTGTAAATTGTAAATAAAATCAGCTGTGCAAAGATTGTTTGGTTCCGCACTTGCAATTTTGACTGAAGGTAACATCTTTTAGCTAAGAAGAAGATCAAATAGGACAAAATAAATAACTTCTGACGTTTGGAGGCTAAATCCTATCCATTTTTGCCTTGTAATTACAGTTTGAATAAACTTTGGATATTTGACCATTCTCTGCCATTACAAGGCTATTTCACTTTCCACACATTAAAGAAAACAACTTCCCTAGATACTTAAGTTCACAACTGTCGTAGCATCAGTAATGGTTTTCCAATACCACTTGGTTTGATGTCCTAAGGCCTCTTCCATAAGTGTTAGTTTCAGCCAAAGATATTAACGAATTGGTCGACATCGTTTGATCAATGTTTAAAACTAATTGCCGACAAGTGTCGCACTTTGTTAACAGAGCCCTAATCTGACATGCAGGTAATGTTAATGTTCTCTAGTCTCCGTAAAAAGGGAAAACCATAAGGATCCGTTATTATTTTTATTGACTTTGCGCAACCGGTTTTATTTACAATTTACAAAATTGACCATAATTTTCGTTCTGGTTGTCGCACATATGTAATTTTTTCTGTTATGGACAGATAATGGTCTATTTTACTTATAATTAAAAACAAATTTAGAAAATGTATCATACTTTTTGAAATGGAGGCACTTTAATCACTGTAAACTTCTTTTTGATACGCCCTGTATATATACAAATATAATAATAATGATAACTTTTTTTGTATAGCAATTTTTCATTTAGACCAAACCGCTCATGATTCGCTGCAGGTATATCGTCACAATCATTTCACTTCATTTAGTGGCAGCTTTTTTCAGACGCACATCCTATTGGTACTTAGATTTTACTATTTACCCTTTTGCAGCTTCCCATATCCTGGGTGGGGCAGACTATAATGGACAAATCTGGTGACAGTTTTAAGTGTAGGAGGAAGACTGGAGCACCCGGAGAAAAACCTGCAGAAGCAAATATGGACTGAAAAACTAGAAAGAAGTCTGATGGATGCTACACCAGATTACTTAAAGCTGCACTAAATATCAGTTGGAAGGACAAAGTACCGAACATGGAACTGTATGACGATATTCCAAAACTCACCTCTAAAATAAAACACCTCAGATTTGGTGCTGCCAGCCATTTTTATTGTCACACAGAAGAAGCAGCAAGCAGATTTCTGCTCTGGGAACCCAACCATGGATCATCAGGTGCACAAAACAATACCTACGTCCAGGTCTTTCTTGAGGATACCGACTTAGGGAATGCATCTGAACTTGACTGTCTCATCTAGCTGCTAATGTCTGATTGATGGTCAACTGGCTGCGGTCGATATGATTGATTTAGGTATTCAAACACGCCACAGAGTTCATTGCGAATCAACAACGATGCATCCATGCGTCTGCGTATTTTTATCGCGTGAGGGTGGCTTTAACCTTTCATCAACGAAAATCTTCCTGAAAACGTACGAATTAAATTCTAAATCCTTTTTGAATTTAACAGCTAGGCCTACTCATCTTTTGAAAATATTTAGCTTATCTAAAGCAAAGTGCTAATTTGTGAATGTTTCCTCCTTTGACGTTATCATTTTTTACCAAGCACCGGGCCTTTGCACGAACTATAAGCATGATTAGTGCACGAAGCGCGATGATCAGTGCGCTGACTTTTGTGAACTGTGTAAGCGCCGTGTGTAAAGCGCAAATTTGAATATCAACTGTGGATTCATCACGAATCAACAACGGTATATGCTCCTGTATAAAGAGATACAGTGAGTTGTTGAATAACTGATTGATGATATAGCAGGCGGATTTCAGGAACAAAGAGACATGGTGCGCTATGAATTCCATTTGTTTTGTTTGCAGGCATTTTGTATGGTACGCTAACAATAAATATGGTAGCAATGTAAGCATTGAATGCGACAAGACGGGATACAGAACTGAAATTGAATTCATTACTGAGTCAGGGATACATGGTGCACTATAAATCCCATTTTTGTTTTGTTTGCAGGCATTTTGTATGGTACATTAATCATGGAGTACGGTGGCAAAGTCAGCATTGAATGCAACAAGACGGGATACGGAACAGAAATTGAATTCATTACAGAGTCTGGGATACATGGTGCACTATAAATCCCTTTTTTTTCTTTTGATATATTTATTCCCTGTGCTTGGGTCTAGTGGTTGGAAAGAATTTTTGTTTTGTTTGCAGGCATTTTGTATGGTACACTAATCATGGAGTATGGTGGCAAAGTCTGCATTGAATGCGAGAAGACGGGCTACAGAACTGAAATTGAATTCATTACGGAGTCGGGGATACATGGTGCGCTATAAATCCCATTTTTGTTTTGTTTGCAGGCATTTTGTATGGTACACTAATCATGGAGTATGGTGGCAAAGTCTGCATTGAATGCGAGAAGACAGGATACAGAACTGAAATTGAATTCATTACAGAGTCGGGGATACATGGTGCGCTATAAATCCCATTTTTGTTTTGTTTGCAGGCATTTTGTATGGTACGCTAATCATGGAGTATGGTGGCAAAGTCTGCATTGAATGCGAGAAGACGGGATACAGAACTGAAATTGAATTCATTACGGTGTCGGGGATACATGGTGTGCTATAAATCCCATTTTTGTTTTGTTTGCAGGCATTTTGTATGGTACACTAATCATGGAGTATGGTGGCAAAGTCTGCATTGAATGCGACAAGACAGGCTACAGAACTAAAATTGAATTCATTGCGGAGTCGGGGATACATGGTGCGCTATAAATCCCATTTTTGTTTTGTTTGCAGGCATTTTGTATGGTACACTAATCATGGAGTATGGTGGCAAAG
>JXSR01S033681.1:43489-56334 GCA_000969725.1 Ophiothrix spiculata
CAAAATATCCATTTTTGTCACCAACAATTTCTGGAAACCCTGACTAAAATTTGCTGTAGTGGTTTTGGAGATATAGCACAAAATGTAAAATTAATTGGTATACCTATTTTCCAGTATTCTAATAGGTCAAAGGTCATAAAATGTTGGTTGTAAAAATGATTAAAGAATGAAGAATTTGTTTATGATTATTTGAATTTACAGTGTACAAGTTTGTTTTATCAACACATGTGATTTTGTGTAATTTAAATGTACAAATTGTAACTAACAGATCTAAAGAGATAATCTTGAATTTATTATATTATAGAAAATAATGTATTCTTACAATCTGTGCAGTACACAGATTCTGAAGTTGATATCATTTTGTTCAGTGAACAAAAACTATTTTATATTGGCCAGTTTTAGATGGATGTATATAGGTCTATAAAAGTATTTCTTGATTTATTTCATGGAGTATTTTTTTTTTCAATTATAAATGTTGTGTTAAAAGACTATACGCTTTCAAAACACCTGCATGTTATTGCCCAGTCCTGCAGGCTGCTGCTTGATGAAATTCTGTCTCGCAGGGCCATATTGTGGAAATTATGAGCAATTAATGAATGGGGGTTCAAAATGTTTAAGAAAAAGTTTAGATGGCTGAGCAGACAATCAACTGGGTGCAGTCTTTTTTGAAATGTAATATGCATTTGCATTTACATAACCTTTTTTTGTTATGTAGTATCAATATTATAAGCTAAGAACGGAGTTTCTGGTTCTATATAGCAGGTGTTGTCAAAAGCTAGTCTTTTTAACTCAACATGCAATTTGCATTTGTATAGTGAATACTGAAAACAGTAAAAAAGTTGCTACCAAACTTTCCAACGATGCTAATCAAAGACATTTATATAAGGAAAATTGCTTATGCCAAAAACAAAAAAATGTTTGTTTGGCCATATGCCCTTTCAGAGGAAGCTGCACAAAAAAGCTGCACAAATGTAAAACAAGAGCTAAAATATGGTTTGAAAATGGATGATTTGAGACTGTAAACACCCATGTTTTAAAATGATTCAGCAGATCAAAGTAATTGTTTAAAATACTTATTTGCTGAATTACTCTGCTTTAGGAAATTGTATATAAAAAAAATTTCTGGAAATTTAAAAATTAGGGTCAGTATTCTTTGTACGATTTTTTCAAGATTTTCAAAATAAGGGTCGGTTGGAAAAGGCTAGGCCAAGCAAACATATTTTTTGGCTTTATTCTGTTATTGGACATCTATTTAAAATGCATATCATTATATTTTGTTTGTACCCTGTAAACTTGTTGGAATTTCTATTTCTCTTCTATGGTCATCCATCTAAAATGCATTGTCTATTTATGGGAACAATGTTATTTTATGCTAATTTGGTTGAGGTATCTTTAACCAAGATTTTATAATGTTATAACCTGTTTAAAATGAAGTCAGTTCACTTTAATTGAACTACAGTAGAACCTCGTTAACACAAAATTACTGGGCCAAAGAGTTTAGTTTGGGTTATCAGGATTTAGTGTTATCCAACTGATTTCACATAGGAAATCAATACTTGGGACCCAACAAACATTTTGTGTTATCAGGGTTTTTGTGTTAAGAGATTTTGTGTTAACGGGGTTCCACTGTATTGTACTCTTCACCTATGACCTGTGATTAGTTTAACTTGGTTCAAGTTGATTTTGTGATGCTCTGTTATTAGGTTGTGATCATATTATGTTATCTGTTTGGTAATCTTTCTTAAATTTGAATAAAAATCAAAAGTCCAAACATATATCGTGACATTTTTTTATATCAAGACCCCCCCCCCTCATTTTGTCCAAGTTCATTGTAATCAATTTTGAAATAGAGCTAGTATAGCTTGTTTGAATGACGGACCTGAAATATTCCGATTTCGTAAAATCTAGTTATTTTGTATTTCATGTCTGGACTAATTTTTATTGGCTCTTTGCACAATCCACAATTTGTGGGTAGGGTCTCAGTCTGGAGAGTGAATTCACTGCTTTAAAAAAACATCCTTCTGTTTGTGTGGAATGTTTTAAAATTTACGGACGCGAAATTGAGAGTTGGTCTAGCTACAGTGGGTCTATGCGCCAAACTGCACGTCGGAATTTGAGATCGAGGTTCCCTGCAAATGGCAGGTCCGTGCAAGTGGTGAATATGAATTTGCATAGATGTCTATAGGGAACTTGCTTAAATTTATTAATACAGTATGTAAAAAGAGCTATTTCTCAAGCATTTTTCTGGCTTTTGTATTATAGACTATCATGTTAAGTGGGTGATAAATTTGTTATCCCCAGTTTGCTCTTGTGCAAGACAAGAAATAATAACAAATGCAACAAAGCAGGTATATATGTATTCTCATTTTGCATGGACAAACAGGGGGCAATTGATAGAACTTTTCACCAGATGGTATTCTTCAAACAGACGGGAAATTTCATAAGGCATGAATGCAAGAAAATTGTATCTGCAATAGCTGCCATCTGTTATATTCAAAATATTTTATACCTTGTAACTAAAAAATGAAATAAAAAGTCATTTATATGTCAGTGGATCTTCAAATGGTTCTGAATGTCACCTGAACAGGAATATGCGACCCGGACCTCAGAACCCTAACCCATCTTTAGTGGTAATATTTGAGAAAAAGGGGCGCCCATGTTTAGAGATTTTGCTCCAAAAAAAAACAAATTGTTTTCAAAATTTGTGAATTTTGACCCATTTTTACATTTTTTCTTGAACATGTGACCCAGGTTTATAGATTTCAGGGATGAAAACGTTTAAGGATTTTTTGTGAAAAACCCACCCATTTGGATAGCACGTCCCGGCATACATTACATATGCAAGTAGACCCCCCCCCCCCTGGTGTCACACCCTCATCCCCGGCTGTCACTTGAAGAACCATTTCAAGAGCCACTGACCCAAGACTGGACACTGCTGTGTGTAATGCAAATAGGGCACAGTAGACTGGTTAATGTAAGTAACGGTTAAGTCCAGCATTGATTTAAGTCTAGCACTGCCCAAGGTTGTTTGATAATAGTCTTCCACCCGCCTGAATCCTGTAGACTGTTCATAAATCTTATTTTGTGTTGATTCAATCCTAATGGTGTTTTTTAGAAAAAAAATTTGTATCAATTGAATGTAATGGTATTGGACCAACATCAACATTTCATATCAATGGTAATCAAGTAAATTAAGGTTCCCATGGATGTCAAGTTGAATATGCTGAAATCACACAATTTTGTAATTGTTTTAAATATGCTTAGCTTAGGCCAAAAAAAAAGAACTCTGTCTCAGCTTACTTAAGGTGGTATTAAAGGCAAAATGAAGTTGCTCTGACCGAGATAAAAATAGGCTTGTTGCAGAGAGCTAAGTAAAAAAATCATAATTCCAAAATTTGAGCCAAATCGGACAAACGGTTTTTGAGATATTGTTGTTTAAAGTTTCTTTGTATTCTATTGTTTTTGCCAATATATTGATGAAGTTAATGAGGAAAACTGGCAAAATGTGCTCATTAATATTAATTTTTGCCAATATTTTTCCAATATTTTATGAATAAACCTTCATACTACTTTTACCTTTAATAATTTTAACTTGAAACTTTGCCAATGTGTTTCTATGACCTAAAACTTTAATGTATGATTTACCCGCCCATCTAATTTGCATATTTGCATAATTAATTAGCTTTTTGTATAATGCTCATTAACTATGCCAAATATGCAAATTAGATGGGGGGTAAATCATATGTTAATGTTTTAGGCCAAAGAAACACATTGGCAAAGTTTCAAGTTAAAATTATGTAAAATAAAAATAGTATGAAGGTTTATTCATAAGATATTGGTAAAATATTGGCAAATATGAATATTAATGAGCACATATAGCCAATGTTGCTCATTAACGTTATCAATATATTGGCAAAAATGATAGAAAACAAAGAAATTAAAATCGAGCATATCTTGGCAACCGTATGTCCGATTTCCTTCAAACAAACGCCATTTTGATCAGTGTTTTAAGCTTTACTTGTTCAATGTAATCAATTGCCTCTAAATGCAGTTTCTAATTTCCAGAAACATCCTTTCAATCCACCTTAAGGTTAAAACCTTAAGCGTTATGCGGTGTGTTTTGGGTTTTTTTTAGTAAAAAAGGGCTACGCGGATGCGGAAATACCTTTTTTTTTTAATTGCATTTTTCGGCCACTATTTTTTTTCGCGGCCGTTAGTAGGAAAAAAAGATTTAAAAAAACTGAAAATCTCTCAAAAACCTTTAAAAAAAAAAGCGCTTAATTTGGATTTTTAAAAGCTATGCATGCGCGCGGGAAGCTGAGACAGACTATTTTATTCTTTGGCCTTAATACCGCAAGATGTGCTGTCCGCAGTCAGTCATCCTGCCGTTTGTTCCTAGCCGTGTGTTTGAAACTTTGATGTGTGTAACACTTATTGTTATCAAATTGTGACCATTCATATCAAATGAGCCGTAAATGCAGCAAGCTTCATTTTGCGCTGCAGGTGAAAATACATGTCATGGTCGTTATTTGCCGAAATTGATTTTTTGACAGATTCATAATCCTTGTGCTTACTTCAAAACACTAGCAAAGTTTCATTTCAAGAAAATGATCGGATATATGAAATACATGTGCATATTTGAGGACAATCAACAGAAAATATAGGGCTGACTGATCTTCAAATGGATTTTAGTTATACATTTTACTCCCTGATAACCTTTGAAGGACCATAACTTGACTTCTGGAAATTGAATGCAGTTCATTAACTCTTTCACTCCGGAATAAAATTTTCACCATCCGTCCTATTTTGCCGGAAAGCCGCTCTGAGCGGTTCAAAGAGAATATAACCTTATGATAGCATATGATAATTGTAGTGTGCTAGGGTTGTTATCTTTGTCGATAAAAATAATTTTGCTAGATAGCTCTTTGTTTCAGCTGCTTGCTGGTAAATTTTAGACCAATTTGGGCTTATAGTTTTGTTTTTTGAGCTATTTGAAAAAATGTGTCAAAGTAGAAATTCCGGCAAATCGTGCATGCTTTTGCTAGCCGGCGTGAAAGAGTTAAGGTGTATTTTATTCCTTATAACATGTTCTTTTCTAAAATATTTAAAAAAGTGAAAATGGCAAGAGGCTGCATTTACAGCTCCTTTGGGATGGATGGTCTCAAATGGTTCAGACCACCACTAATCTCTCGTAAAGTCAGCCTCTGGTTAAGCTGGTTTCATTTTAGATTTATAGAACATACGTGACTTTCCAGCTCCACACACCTGTAAAGTCAGAAGTGAAGGTCGCAATTAGGTGAAATCTAGTTTTTTCCAGATTCACATTATTTATGCATTCTTCAAAACACTGGCATAGTGGTTTTTTTTCAGAAAACTGAACTGATGTATGAAAAAATCCACATCTTAGAAGGTCTAAAAGTATAGAAAACTGAATGCATTTATCTCAGCTTCATGACAAACTTTGACGGACCATCATTGAGGTGTCATTTATAACATAGACTTTGATATATCTCAAGTTGTTAAATTATTTGTTTAAATTTATACGACACCCAGAAGGGGAGTTACAATCTCCATGTTTTACATCACAGATAAATCTGAGAAACAACACGAAAAGTTTCATTGAAGTTTTCATTTTATGCACATTTGTGACCTGCTCCCACGAAACCCGGACAAAGTGGCCAGCACACTTATGAAGTTGCAGCCCATTGCACTCGCCCAAAATCAATAGAAAACAAAGAAATTTTCGTGGGAAAATATTGACTTTTCATGGACAAAACACTGAGCAATGTCAACAAGTAATATCATTTTAAAACTTGTAATGTCAGCATTTTCAATATGCACAAATCAGACAAATGATTTTCCAACTTATTATATTTTAAAATAATAGTTGATATTTTACAATGACCTAAAGAAAATTCTAAACTTTCTATTGTGAAGCGTTGTTACTTTGTCAGAAGATATGTATTTTGCTCTTCATCTTCAATTGCAAAAATGCTGAAAGGTTTGTTGTGGATGGTCACAGATGTCAAGGTTCTCCAGAGTCCAAAACATGATTTGATTACTCTAACCCTGCTGAATTCTACAAAATCCTATAGTAGAAATGAAGAAAATTATAAGTCTGTGGGTTTCTTGGTATGGGTGAATATCGGATTGAGATCTGAGAGGTCCTGGGTTTTCAATCTCCGGGTCGAATGCATGAAAATAGGGATTTTTTATACAGTAAGATTTGAGATGTTTTTGGCCTTTAGTGGGTTATCTTTGTAAATCGTAAGTTTTAACTTCAATTTTACAACTCACAAAGTATAGCTATGAAGTTCAAATTGTGTTTTTGAATTTATATATTGTATTGAAAATGAAAACTCTCTTTACGGTTGGTGTCAGCTCATCATTTTTGGAGAAAGGTTTTAACTCAGTAGCCCCGACAAGTTACATCATTAACACAATGGTGATAATAAGTTTTGACAAAAGCCTACGATTTTTGTCACCAACAATTTCTGGAAACCCTGACTAAAATTTACTTTAGTAAAATTCGGAACTTACATACATATAAATCTAGAAATAAATGTCAATGGTCGGTTTTCTCATTTTTTTTTTTAATTCTTTATCTTTCTTTTTCAAATATTGCCTAAAACATGTCAAAAAGTGGCCATTTTTTGGCAAAAAATAAGATCAAAAATTTGAGAAAACTGACCCTGTACATTTCTGTCAAGATTCTTGAATATAATTTAGTTCCAAATTTTAGTAAGGCTTTCAAAAAGAGCCAAGACTGAAGACTGTCAAAATTCGACATCGCTATTATGTCACAGTGTTAGGGTCAAACTATACTTCTTATGGGCTACCAAATATTTGGTGCAACAAGTCTTTGTTATCTTATAATCTGATATATAATTCCAATGTATTTCCTAATAATAACGGAGGCTTATAGTAATTAATACAGAGCAAAAACGTTTCAAAAAATAATGGGTTGATACCAATCTGAAATGACAAGAATGCAGATATAATGTTTGCTTTTGGACAATTCTCTTGTGCTCATAGCCGTTGGTTGAGTTTGGAAGTGTTCCCAAAGCTACAATCAGTGCCGTTTGTGAAAATCGGAATGTTTTTTGTTATGATGTTTACGATTGTGATAAGTTTTGTTTTAAGCATAGTGCTAATCACCTATTAATTTTCAGAAGAGTTTCTTCTCTGTAGCATGCAACTTGTTAAATCAATTAAAGTATACATTTCAAAGAGAGGATTTATACAAATACTGTGATGCCATTTTTTAACCAAAATATGTAATTTGGGGCTAGGGCCAATAGTATACCAATAATGCCACAAATTTTTAGTGCCACAAATTTCTGGAAAGTCTAAAATGTCCTTAAGTAAAAATGAGAGTCAAGTTTTTAAATTTGGCTTCATTTTAAAAATATTTTCCAAGATATGATTGTATGTTTACTAAAATGTGTGGCCCTTCAGATTTCGTGTTAAAGAGGTTACACTGGACAAGTAATAGCTTCAGTACATAGAGACCAGGGCCCATATTCATGAAACACCGCTAACTCTAGTTGGCTGCTAACCTATTGTATACCTGTCAAAATTTGACAGGTAGACAAAGAGTTAGCAGCCAACTAGAGTTAGCGGTGTTTCATGAATATGGGCCCTGGAATCTTGCCTGAAAAAGTTAAATTGTGGTCAACCTTTACATCTGTGATTTTCTCAAACAAAAAACATATCTGTGTAGAATATAGGCTTGCAACAGTATGACCGCAACTTTATAAAATTTCAAGATATGTCCTGTAAAATGTCCCTGTGTACTGGGCCCTTAATTAAATTTAAAGAACACAGAAGTGTTGTTTGATCTCAGTTTTCACTGAGCTGATTATGTAGACCATGTTTACTTTGTTATAATGATATATGTAAAAACTGTAAAATTTAGATATCATATTATCATCGTGTGAGTGTAAAGAAAGTTGTGTATGCAATAGCTGCCATTTGTCATTAATTTGGATTCCACACTGTATAATCTACAGTCTTGGGTCAATGGTTCTTGAAATGGTTCTTCAGGTGACGGTGTCACCTGAAGAACCATTTCAAAAACCACTGACATTCGCAGGGAAATTTTAAGGGATATTTTACATACTTGTGATTAGACGTCAAATAAAATAACTCGGGGCAGCCATTGCAGATACGAGTTTCTTGCAGTCACATGACTGACTTAGAACACCTGTGAACACTGATATGCAATATTAGATGTATGTATTGTCTTCCCGTAAATCCATATGTGAGTCTTGTGATCAGCGGGTATCAGGGTTGTTAACATTAAAGGAGCATGGTCCGATTGCTTCAAGTTTTTGTCAAACTTGATTCCAAAAAATTGCTCACATTTTTCACATCTGTATTATGTTCCATTTTGGAGATTTATGAAAATGTGTCTAATAATTGTGACATCGTAATGTATAGATGAGTTGACATAAGACGTCATGCCCGGCAGTGTGCGCGGTCATATCTATTGTTCCTTGCCCGGCACTATGCGTGCGCAGGTTTTATTTAGGACACATGCTTTCAAAATTCAGGCCAAATCAAGTAGTGCTATTGAAATGTGCAGCAATCATTTGTTGTCCCCCCAGGGGGGTACTTAGTACAAAAGTAATTACGGGGATGTGCCGCAAATTTGGGTAGCAAAATCAGGCTCTCTGGTATGCCAATGGGTCCTTTTTCTTTGCAAAATGTGGTATTTTGATGGGTCTGTTTTTTAAAATTTGCTAAAATTTGCGCCAAAATGGCGCAAATTTTGGATTTTTTGCGAAATTTCAAACAAAAATCAGGAAATTCTCGCCAAATTAGCGTAAATTTTTCGACTCAAAATTTGGGGCATTTGGTATATGGATGGGTCCCTTTTTCTTGAAAATTGGTATATGCATGGGTGGTACTTCAAATTTTACAGCGGCACACCCCTACCAAAACCAAACTTGAGTACCCCCCCCCCCCGGGGTTGTCCCCTCATGCATATCTGTGTTTATAGACATTAGTGTCAACTTATTTATACATCGCTTTGAAATACAAAATTGATTACAAAATTAAAACGGTTTGACGGATTCAGCTGAAATTTGTCATTAGAGGTCATCTTTCATATGACATTGAAAACCAAGTTTTGAAAAATCGAACCAAGCTCCTTTAAATTGTATGTTATGAAGTAACCCAAATATTTCAATTTGAAACATATGAGGCCCTATTGTTTAAAAAATGAGCAGAAAATGGCAAGTAAAGATTTTGAATAAACAGTCTATTAAAGAGAGAAAGAAAAAAAGCAATGAAGTCAGTTTTAATTATTTTCTTGTAAAACACATCCATTCATACACTGGCGGTCGAAAGTGTTTGCGCACGCTTAAATAGGGTCAAAAGCCTAAAAGTTTTTTCCAACAAATGTGCAGTTATGTATTTATACTCTGTTTTTGAATGTGTAGAAGAAAGTATTATACAGTATGTTTAGCATTCCATATTTTTAAATGCGAAGAATGCAATTCCTGTTGAGTTCTTTAGATATATATATGTAAAATATAAAATCCGAAAAATGATGAACCTTTCCCTTTACCCTTAACAGGCGCGTATCTTGGGGGGGGGGGGGGCCTTACCGGCACGTGCCCCCCGGGGTCATCAAAGGGGTGCAAAAAAGGGAAAAGAAAAAAAAGAGAAAGAAAGAAAAAGAGAGAAGAAGAAAAAAAGAAAGAAAGAAAAGAAGGAAGGGAGGGGCGAAAAAAGAGAGAAAAGAAAGAAAAGGGGGGAAAGAAGGGGGGAGAAAAAGGGGGGCGCTAAGGGAAAAAAGAAGAGAAAAGAGAAAAGAAAAAGGGAGGGCGCAAAAAGGACAGAAAAAGAAGGAAAGAGGGAAGACCGGAAAGAGAAAAGAAAGAGGGAGGGGCGCAAAAAAGAAAAGAAAAAGAAAACGGGAAAGGAGAGGTGCAAAAAGGAAAGCAAAATTTCAAAAAAGAAGAAAGGAGCAGGGGCGCAAAAAAGAAAGAAAGACAGAGGAAAGAAGGGAAAGTTAAGAGAAAGAGGGAGGGGCGCAAAAAGAAAGGAAAGAGAAAAGAAAGAGGGAGGGGCGTAGAAAGAGAAGAGAAAGAGGAAATGGCGCAAAAAGAAAAAAAAAAGAACGAAAGGGGCAGAAAGGATAGAGAAAAGAAGGAGGGAGGGCGCAAAAAGGAAAGGAAAAAAAGAGGGACGGGTGCTAAAAGGAAAGAAAAATGAAAAGACAGAATAAAGGGGGCGCAAATAAGGAAAGAAAAAGAAAGGAGAAAGAAGGAAGAGATAAAAGAAAGAGGAAGGAGCGCAAAAAGGAAAGAAAAAGGAAAGGAAAGGGGAAAGAAAGAAAAGAAAAAATTAAAAGACAGACAGATAGAAGAATGGGGTAGGGGCGCATAAAAGGGAAAGAAAAAGAAAGAGGAAAGAGTAGAGAAAGATGGAGGGGCGCAAAAGGTATAGAAAGGGAAAGGGAAAGAAAGAGGGCGCAAGAAAAAATTCTATCCTCGACATATTGTTTCTCGATTGAAAAAAGTGACAACTTCCAAGTATTAATTAGACAAAAATATATGCACCAAATGGCGTGATTTGCACTTTAAAATTTCAAAATTTTCTATCTTATGAGGGGGCACATCCCCTCAGACACCCCCTACATATTGTTTCTCAATTGATAAAAGTGACATATTGAAGTATAGTCCTGGCACCATGACTTGACTTAGTGTCAAGTCATGGGAAATACTATGTAGTAAAACTGCCATTTAAGCATGTGTATACAGAGCACCTTGAGGCTAAGTCCACACCGCAAATTCAGCCAAAATATTGAAGTTGCTTACAAATTTTATGATTAATATGCTTCTTGAGAGTCTTGTGCATCTCATGATAGGTAATTTGTTAACATTTAGAATCACAATGTATGATTTTGAGGCCAAAACTTACCTTGTAAGCTGCAACATTGGGTTTCCGAATTTGACAACCTCAACTTTGTTTATGTCCAGATTTTGGATAATAAATTTCATCTTTGGATTAAAATTAGTTTTGTAATGATTCTACACTATTTAAAGATGTTGTCTGTGTTGAGAAATTTTTTTGGGTTTTTAATTTCTTAATTATTTCATGTCAAAACTTAGAAAGCTTAAACGGCAATGTAACTCCACATATTCCTTGTAACTCTGGACACTTGGTCCTGAGTTACAATTATTGGAACTAATTGAAGTATGACTTACACAAAAATATATGCACCAGATGGCGTGATTTGCACTTTGAAATTTCAAAATTTTCTATCTTATGAGGGGGCACATCCCCTCAGACACCCCCTACATATTGTTTCTCAATTGATAAAAGTGACATATTGTAGTATGAATTACACAAAAATATATGCACCAGATGGCGTTATTTGCACTTTGATATTTCCAAATTTTCTATCTTCTGAGGGGGCACATCCCCCTCAGAAACCCCCTACATATGTGTCCCGTCATATCTAAAGGTACCTTAATACCGGCATAGTAAATTACGAGATACGGGCCATTGAAGCTGAGCATAGTCAAAAACACGTCCAAGGTCGAATTTCTAATTTCATCAGAAACGTTACCTTTGAAGTGTATTCTATCATATTAATCAGGTTCCAACATCCAAAACATAAGACAAATGTTTTAAAAATCGAGATAAAAATCCTTTCTCCATTCACGCTTAATCAGTATAGAAACTTAAAACTTGATTTTCTCAGAACTTTAGTTTTCGGAATCAGCCCGATACCTTTTACCAATTTGGATGTAACTTTGTAATCGAACATCCAATAACCAAAAGCAAGGTGTAATTTTAAAGCTGAAAATATAATCTTTCAGATGAGATCAAAAAATTGATTTTAATTTTGCCGACCTTAAGGTACCTTTCGATATGACGGGTCACATATTGTTTGTCGATTGATAAAAGTGACATCTTGAAGTATGAATTACACCAAAATATATGCACCAAATGGCGTGATTTGCACTTTAACATTTCAAATTTTTCTATCTTATGAGGGGCCACATCCCCCTCAAACACACCCTCCATATTGTTTTTCAATTGATAAAAGTGACATATTGAAGTATGACTTACACAAAAATGTATGCACCAGATGGCGTTATTTGCACTTTGAAATTTCAAAATTTTCTATCTTCTAAGGGGGCACGTGCCATCCCTGTCAGACATCCCCTACATATTGTTTGTCGATTGATAAAAGTGACATATTGAAGTATGACTTACACAAAAATGTATGCACCAAATGGCGTGATTTGCACTTTAACATTTCAAATTTTTCTATCTTATGAGGGGCCACATCCCCCTCAAACACCCCCTCCATATTGTTTTTCAATTGATAAAAGTGACATATTGAAGTATGAATTACACAAAAATATATGCACCAAATGGCGTGATTTGCACTTTTAAATTTCAAAATTTTCTATCATATGAGGGGGCACATCCCCCACAGACACCCCCTATATATTGTGTTTGTCGATTGATAAAAGTTACATCTTGAAGTATGAATTAGACAAAAATGTATGCACCAAATGGCGTGATTTGCACTTTAAAATTTCAAATTTTTCTATCTTATGAGGGGGCACATCCCCCTCAAACACCCCCTCCATATTGTTTCTCAATTGATAAATGTGACATATTGAAGTATGAATTACACAAAAATATGTGCACCGGATGGCGTGATTTGCACTTTTAAATTTCAAAATTTTCTATCTTATGAGGGGGCACATCCCCCTCAGACACCGCCTACATATTGTTTCTCGATTGAAAAAAGTGACAACTTCAAGTATCAATTAGACAAAAATATATGCACCAAATGGCGTGATTTGCACTTT
>JXSR01S033681.1:93686-107911 GCA_000969725.1 Ophiothrix spiculata
TACGATACATGTTGTCATGAAGAAAAGTCATAAATGAAAATTTTAAATGAAATCTTCTTAAGTGAAAATATGGCTTGAATGTCAATTTACATTTCTTAATGTAAAATGTCTAAAATCTAAAGATTGTGCAGCTTTTAATTGTGGGAATTGTCGTTTTTTCTAACCTATTACTTTTATAATTATTATAATCCTGCAATTTTAAAATTTAATAACTGCTTTTAGATTAAAACAGAAATTAATACTAGTATATAATAACAAAAGTTTACAACATGACAAATTCATATATGTATTGAACTCAATTTAGATCAGGGGCGTCGGAGCCGTGTAGGCAGTGTGGGCTTTGGGCGCACCAGTTTTTATTCAGAAAAAAGGAAAATGATAAATTTAATCTAATTTGATACGTTTTATCATAGTCCTAGCATAAATAACCACAACCTCGTAAAACGCAAATTTATTTTTAGTAACTGTTGTCTTCTGTTTTTTTCTTCTTATTTTTGTTAACTAAGGGGCCATAGACCTCACCACTTTTACCAGAGGCCGCACAAATTTCATTTTCCTTCCGACGCCCCCTCAACCGTTAGGGATCGCTCACAGACACTTATTAGGGGGCCTGAAAAAATAGCGCAAAAATCAGACCAAAACTTAAAAATAATCGTCAACAGGATAGAGGTCTGATGGTCCCCTTTAGACTCGAACAATTTCAAGGGCTCTCTTTTTTGCATCGGACCGCCGGCAAGTGTTAGTGAGCTGTCCCTTATTTACCAAAAAAAAATGTCTTTGCCTGAAGAGTGTTGCACCACCTATATTAAAAACATGTACTAAATATACAACAGAAAAATAATACGTACATATTTTTTCTTGTTTACATCAAGAACACTGTTACTTTGATATTTCCTCTGCATAATATTTGCTTCTAGCACGGGGACATCAAAAATACTTAATCAAATTTATAACTTTCAAATAAAATAATTCAAATAAACTATTCACTGTAAAAATCCGTCCAAGACGTGTTATTCAAAACATTTTAAAACACGTAAGGTTTTGAATTAAGACGTTATTTCAACACTTCATGTTTTAACAGGTTCCGAGTTAAACTTTTTTTACGTTTATCCTTACAGTATTCGTAATTCAAACCATTTTAAACGACTTAAACATTTATTATTATTTCAAAACTTGTATATAACGCTGTTCAAAATGGATCACAATTATAATGCAAACATACCTCACATATATACATTAGAAAAGACATATTTTTAACACCCGGTATTCATCTCGTAAACGATCACATACATATAATCTATACCAGACGGTTGTCAAAAACTTTTTAAAGGAGTATGGACCAATTTGTCTAAAATTTAGTTTTCAAATTTGTCTAAAATTCAGTTTTCAAATTTATTTGAAATATCACCACCAAAGAGGTTTTCATGTTAAACTTTTAAGTGAAAAGTTTTAACCATTTGATTTTGTTAATAGTTAACTGGATACGTACTGCAGTCTAATCTAATCTTTGCTGCGTAAAGCGTTAAATACCATAAAACACATTTTTCAAATATTTCAACATCAGAACATGTTTCAGTTGTAACATTTCACAAGGGTAATGAGAATACTAAGAGCAATATTTTGGTAACAACATCTTAAAAGTTAAAAAAGTGTTAAAACAATTGGACTAATCTCCTTTAATATCTGTGATCGATTGTGTGTTTATTTTGCACCCAAAGCGGGACCCAAAACGCAATTTTCTTAATGGTTACAACACATCCTCCGTTATTTATGCGTTATAATTGATTCAATAGAAACGCATGTTTTCTACATCCCTTATCATATATATGTATTGAATGCATTATTACACGACATCTCCCGGAGGAGATAGCTGAAACCTCCTCCGGTGAATGCCTGATTGTCTCATATATGCGATGGCTCACCCCGAAAGGGGGGACTTTGTAGATTATATCAATCTTGATTTTATCAGTTCATCAATTACTGCGTTTTTCTTAACTTTAAAATGACACCTTACATAATTGAAATTGTTCAAGGCGATCAAATTTTACAGCAGAAAGTCTGCTGTAAATTTTCATTATTTTCTCAATTTTTTTTAACTCACTGTTGTCACCAGTTTCTTGAAAAGTGTTTTGTCGCAAAGCCCCCCTTTTCGGGGTGAGCCATCAAATATTTACATGACATCAATCACTAAACACTGTGTGGAAAAATGAAAAGATATATGGAATGGTATTTTTTAGATTGACCCAATATCATTATTTTATAATGTACATTCTTTACGCTCAATTAAATCGAAATGATGTCAGAAGCTATATTATAGTCATAAATAATAACCAAAAAGTAGCAAAAATATAGTAAGATAAAATAAATCCTTTGACACAAATTCTTATTTTTTACTCTGATATATAGTTATCTCTCATTCTCCAATATATTTGTAGCAAACATTCTGCACAAGAAAACCCAGAAACCACGGTATAGGTACGTAAACCTTCTATAACTGCGTTACATCCAGTAATATTCTAAGATCAGTCTGATTTTAGACCTCTGTTGTTTACTAATATTAATGACTACATTTCGTCATGTGAGTGTAAGAAAGTCGTATCTGCAATGGCCTTGTGTTATATTTTTTAACACCTAGTCACTTTAATTTCACAGATCCCTCAAAATGTCTCTTCCATATGTCAGTGGCTATTGAAATGGTTTTTCCGGTGACGGTGTCACCTCAAGAACCATTTCAAGAGCCACTGACCCAAGACTGGAGTTTATACAGTGTGTAGTCAAAAATAATGACAAATGGCAGCTATTGCAGATACGACTTTCTTGCACTCACATGACGATTTGTGACGTTCAAGCTCCTAACAGTGGTAAAGTCAGCAAACTTCATTTTGCACTACAGGTGAAAATACATGCTGAATGTGACTTTTTTTACAGATTCACAATATTCATGCATTCTTCCAAACACCTGCGAAAACTGAACTGAAGCTGAAATCAGACTCGACGCAAACGCAAACGCACCGAGCATGTGCAGATAGGAGATTTGAGCAGTTCCGATCAATCGATATCAAAACGCAACCTCACTTGCGGCAACGCAAATCGAGTTGCGTTTTCAAGTCATCATGCTGCCGCAGTCATTTTGCGTTTTGAGTGTGAATTCATCTGCGGTGCCGTTTGAGGTGAAAATTATTGGAAACGCAACGCATTGCGTTTTAAGTATGAATTCAGCTTTACGTATGAGAAAACCTACATTTTAGAAGGACTGTCAACAGAAAAGTACATAGCTTACTGGTTTTTGAATGCGGTCATCTCAATTTCATCTTTTACTCGATGACAAAATGTTGATCGACTATAACTTGAATTGTTGATGTCGAAAATCATCGAGGTGCCATTTAAATCTTATAACATGGACTTTGCAGATATTTTAAAGGGAAAATGACCAGGGGCCAACTGTACGGCTGCTTTGAGCTGGATGGTCACATTTCATAGCATAAAGTTACTCATTTACATTATACAGTACTGCAGTACTGCTCTATTATTATATTAATAACGGACCTCTATGCAATTGTTAAGTTACCACTTTACCGGCAAAATGTTCCTCTTTCACCATATGTTGAATACATAATTCTGGAATACATTTATATACATTCTTGACAATACCAAGCCGTAATGTTACACGTTCGCTCAATGGTCGAAGGAGTCAGATTTGAGTTTTGGCTTGAAATTCCGTTGGTCAAGGAACTATTATGTTAATTGTCTCGTGGAAACCAATACGAAACTCGGGGAGTTGATCCGGGTTGCTAATGTGTGCTAATCAAGATTCAGCGCCCCTTGAGGTTGTCGCAGAACCCGAAATGATGCTTGGTGTGGATTGGAGCTTACTTAGGCCACATTGGTGGTCAGCGAACACCTGTTGGATGCAGACGCTGCATGGAATTACAAATCTGGGAGGCATAGCGCAGTATCACCCCTAGTATTTTTAAACACCTTCATAAAGTACATTTGTTTATAAAACTACTGAAAACTTTGTTTTTGTATGTCACTTTTTCAAAACCACCGAAACTAACTTAGGGTCGACCAAACCAAAAGTTCATGTTTATCTCTATAAGTCGACTTTAAGACTATTCTGCACCCCTTGAAAAATACCCACGGGCCTGATTTCAAAGTTACAAGTTAAAATACTCATTGTGACGTTGCTGCATGGCATAATTTGGTGATGACGGTTTGCAACATAAATAAACAAAAAACTACTTTTTGAAATATTACAAGCTTTAAATAGTGTGACATTATTCACGCTTTGGCTCATGCTATCAACTGCTAATATCAAGAATATTTTTCTCATAAAAAAGAAAGAAACATCTATTCTAAAAATAGACTTTTTATATTTATATCTTACCAACCTTTACTCCTTCTACAACATATTTATTAATTGCAAAAACTGCAAATCACAACTACAATGTTAGATAAGGTATTAAAACTAAAAATTACATCTATAAACCTGCATCAATTTTCTATTTCAGAAGCCTATTCAATTTCTTTTTACATTCAACTTGTTGAAGGGAAAGCATGGATCCTTATTAGATTTCGTAACAAGTATGCCTGGGCACAAAGATACCCGGCACAGCGGGAGGGACATTTGACCATAGGGATACAGCCCGGGGAATACACTCTTCATTTCTTCATGATTGGCTAAATTTACCACTTTTAATATCAATATTAATTCAATTACTTATATACAGTCATAATAATTTCTACAATTAAATGGAAAATTTAGCCAATGATGACGTTGTCCATGTTAGAGAAAATGGGTTTCTACCATTTTCCAATCACAAACAGGGCAAGCTGCGTAGGTAACACTTGGGGAAAACGGGAAGAGGTTCAACAAAGCGTCATCTTGTCCACGCCATCAACCGACTCGCGCCATCATGGCAGCCATTTCATCAGGAATCCGTACAACTTGGTTATTCGAGTCTACTACGCCCATAGCTCGCAAACGACTAAGTTCGTCTTCGACCTGTTCTCTTGCACTTTGGTACTGTCGCAACCTGGTGACGAGGCGCTGAAATGCCGATAAGGATGATGCATCTCCTGGAAAGAAAAAAAAAATAGATTTACATGTAAGCTTTTGAGAATATACTCTCTCAGTTTTCTTGTAAAAGAAGTTTATTGTCAAGCAATACCGTATACCGTTTGTGGATAACAGTTTTTGATAGTTCTTAGGGACCGTTCACAAGACTTGTAAGGGGGAAGGGGGCTGATGCAAAAAGGGTGCCCTTAAAAATTTTCACCCTCGTAAGGGGGGCCTTGAAAAAAATTACCACAAATTTTTCGGGAAAAATTGAGTTTACATACTTTTCTATGGCCACTAATTTTTTTCGCAAAAAAAAGGGGGGGGGGGGGCTTAAATTTTTTGAGGTCGAAAAAGGGGGGCCCCGAAAATTTTCCGTGATAATTTTTTTTTTTGCATCAGGCCCCCTTACAAGTGTTTGTGAACGGTCCCTTATATTGTTAAGTTATCTCCCTATTCTGAATTCTGAACTATAGTGTGATGCGGCTTAACTCTCATCTTTGTCATTTGAGGGGTGCTCTGGCAAAATGAATGGAAAGTCCCGAATTTCAAAATTCAGTTTTGCACATATTCCCTATTTTTGGTCCACCAGCAAAAACTGTTTTTCCAAGGGAAAAATATTCAAAGATTTAAAAAAAAGCAGAAGAAGAAGAAGAAGAAGAAGAAGAAGAAGAGGGAAGAAGAAGAAGAAGAAGAAGAAGGAGAAAAGACATACATGAAACATATTGCAATACTGTTATTTATTTTTCACCGGTATCAAATACGTACCGGTATCTCACTCTATCATTAGAAATTGAAATTACACTCCTACTTAAAACAATATTGTTCCAATACTGGTTACTCAGCGTTTACATTTCATTCATTAGATGGGATTTTATTATCTTTTATAAAAGGGGACGGATGAGCGATCAATTAAATTCTTATTGAACATGCGATGGTTGTTTCAAGCGTTGTAAGGGCACCGACCTAATGACATTAACTTCTTTTACATAGTGTCTCAATAAAACAAGGTGAATATCAATTGATAACAGCTCTCAAAATATATGAAACAAGAATACATTATGGTCTTGAATTATTCACTTTTAACTTGTATTTTCTGTAATTAGAGGTTCTGCATTCTCTTATTCTGAATGGATAGGTCGAATTTCTTTATTTCATGAGACTAACTTAATCTAAGTAACACTATTTACTATTTTTTATGTTGATGGTTTGCTAAAACAACAAGATATCGTTTATGCTAATCGATCTCTCATTTTCAAACATTAGGAATGTCAAAAAGCCACAAAGTTTCTCAAGAAATACAATTTTTTTTAAACCTACCGAAAGTATTATAGCTCAGTCTTGTACAGAGCTCAGTTCATATTTTAGAACCAAACGAGTTTTTGCTTCGCTCGGTCGCCTGAACGCCTCAGATTATTATCTAAACTATTAACCATGTTAACGATTACTCTAATTTGCAAGTGAAAGTAAAGAAAGTGCCACTTTGTCGATGGATGTACCCATCAGAAACAATACACAACACCTGTTGTTGTGAGCATTATTTCTTTGTGGAACCAGTGGCGTAGGCAGACATTTTGTTCAAGGGGGCAAGGCGGGGAAAATATTTTTTGAAGGGGGGGGGGGGGGGGGGGGGGCGCAACTCTCCAAATGAGTAGACACAAAATGGTACACCGCAATTTTTTTACCATAGCTTCTTACGTAAAAATTGACGTTTTTGGTCTTTGATTTTTTTAAAGTAGTCAATTTCCTACTTTTTTGAAGCAAATTTTATAATTTTAGCGTTAAATTGTTATGATTTTTGATGTGCGAGCGAAGCGCGCGAAATTTTTAAATGTGTTGATTACAATTATGAAAACAATATTAATTCAGTATGAATTGATGGAACTGGAGTGAAAAAATATACCATATGCTAAAAAGGAGCGTAAACTATGTAATTTCAATCTGACCCATACTTTTCTTCTGGCTACGCCACTGTGTGGAACATGTATTTGAAAGTGAAGGTGTTTGGAATAATCTACCAAATACCATCAAGAGTGCCCCAACCCTGAACCCTTTCAAGACTCAATTGAAAACATATCTCTATCCATATTGATTTGCCTTCGTCATATATAGTTCTATTTTGCAAGTTTTGGTATACTTTCAATAACCTCAATTTTTCAATTTGTAAACTCTCAGAGTATCCTTCACTCTGAGGGTATAGACTGCAGGTACTTCACCTATGGTCAACTTCGTCTTGTTTCTCATTATCACCTTTAAAATATTTTGTAAGCCCCTAGGGTATCCACCCTTGGGGTAGGCTGCCGGTTACCACCGTCGGTCATCTTTTTGTGTATTTATTTCAATATATTTTATTGTATATACTGTATATTTTGCCTTTGTTTTTAATGTATTGTATTGTTTTGCGCTTTGTATCCCGGGGAAAATGCGCCTTATAAATGCCGATATTGTATTGTATTGTATTGCTGAGAGTGAAATAATTTACTTTGGATTTATTCAAAAAAAAAGTTTTTCTTGATGGAAAATCAGCTAATGCTTTATTTTTTCATCCCATCTGGAAAATTAAAAAAATGTATAACATTAACAAAGAACCGACTCGCATGCATTCTTCATTTGTGTGATTCGATTCTCAAATTTACTATACTAATATAGTATAAAGAAGGTTAATATGGTTAACATCTCATAATATTGGGCAATAGTGAAAAGACCCAGAAATTCGATAAGGGACGACTTCAAAACCCAACCGGCGGTTGCCTGCCAGTTCTGGGCCGTTTTGGGCGGTTCAACCGGAATAAACAATAGCCAGCCGCCCAGAACCGGTAGACAACCGCCGGTTGAGTTTTGAAGCCGTCCCTAAGAATCGTTGACGATAAACCACTATTATACTGTTTAAAATGAAGGGTAAAAAAGGGTAAAAACGACGCATTTACTTTTTACTTATAACTGTGATTTACAAATTTTAACTGTTAAATGAAGGTGACTTTTAATATTGACAATTTGTTTAGAGTAAAACATTGTCAAAAATAAATATTTGTAAAAGTAACAGTAGTTGAGAAATAACAAAAATTCACCTTTCCAGCCCGTTGACGATTAATAGTTCATATATCGCTTTTTCACGATAATATTGAACAGTGTATGCCTTTTACGTTTGCTGCATGAAGTATTAAATGACAAGACTAATGATACAAATGCCTTAAGATAATATATTTTGTTGATTTACTGAAGTGATCATGAAGATGGGGCCTCCAAATCCTCCAGGTCAATTTATGGTAACATCAACAGATATAATCCTTTATGTATTGACGGAGGACGAAGTCTTATTTCAAGAGTTTCAGAGATTAATAATTTTGGAAAAAGTACCATCAAAAACTATACCCTAACCCTAACCCTAACCTGCCTAACCCTAAACCCTAACCCTAAAACTTACCCTAACCCTACACCCTAACCCTAACCCTAAACCTAACCCTAACACTAAACTCTAACCCTAAAATTTTGGATGGGACCTAAAGTACACTTGGTCCATAATTTTCATATTGCCATCTTCTTTCCCATTGTGATCATATATGTGATGGCTCACCCCGAAAGGGGGGACTTTGCAGTTGATATCAATTTGATTTTTTCATTTCATCTATTGCGGCATTTTCTAAGCTAAAAAATGACACCTTACTTGTTGAAATTGATCAAGGCGATCAAATTTTAAAACAGAAAATCTGCTGGAAACTCTTATTATTTTCTTTATTTTTCGCGGCCTATTTTCACCTGTTTCTTGAAAAGTGTTCTGTCGCAAAGTCCCCCTTTTCGGGGTGAGTTATCACATATACCATACTCCGTACTTTTATATAGAAACAATCAAACAAATCAAATTAAATAAAATAAAAACCCAACAACAACATCGTAAACAAAAATTCGACTTGGTAATATTAATGACCTCTTTTTGCATTTTTACAGTTTTCAAAAAGGCTGTCTTGATTGTCATATAATGTCCTATTGACCTCAATGATTTAAAGCATGCAATGAATCCACTCCGATGCTAGAACGTTGTATATAAGTGCACATGTTTGATACAGTAGATATTGCCTTCAGCCACAGAGTAACAGAGATGACACAGAGCTCAAAACATGGCCCAAATTACGTAACGTGTAACGTAATATGTAGACAAAAACGAGAACACATGATGAAGAATGCTCCGATTAAACGTAACACATACCAAGGACGATGTCAGGATTTATCGATATTTGAGAAGGATTATTCTTTGTGTGTTCTCGTTAATTGGAGCCACTGATCACGTGATCAGCGAATAAACGTTAACCAGCGACCGTTGGGAAATGGTAATCAAATGAGCTATGAAGTATATGGGGATAAAGTGTCAGGGGCCTGCTTCAGCTATGAAAGAGCATTGATCGTCTGCTCATTTCTAAGGGCGGGAATTTTCCAAGGTTAAGAAACCCGTTATCTGAAATGTAGATTCAGTCCTCACTTTGTCAGGGGCGACCTTGTTTCTGGTAACATTGGTAAGGAGGTTAGAGACAATTACATGTAACTTGTACACCATTCTGCCATCATGCTCATCTACATAAAATATTGCATGTATTTAGATTTATTTGAAATCCAAAGGATTCGATCCGATTACTTCATAATATAGTGTGAAAGATTGATCACATTAGTGATTCGATCACGATTCGTAGATGAAAATGTTTATGGAAACTTGAGTTCTTCCGGATTGAGGCAAATGTCCATGAAGTGAACACAAATGGGTTACTTATAATACAGAATACGTTAGTTTTAAAGGAATATTTGTATCTGTTAATTTAAAGGATTTAGTTCCAAACAGAAAAAGCTAAAAAATCTTTTTTGAAATAAACTTATTTTTTTATTTTAACATCTGAAATACGTAAGTATGGAATTCCTGCAATTCGTGGAGTTGAACAGTTCAAAATATAATTTTTCAAGTTCCATTATTATAAACTAATTGAATCGCGACATATCTGATACCCGGTGTAGCAGGAATGCAAGTCCACCGTTCTTATTGTCCGGGTTATACGGAAATTATAGGCTAACAACTCTCACGCAACATAATTTAGTTTCACGCTGTACTCCGTTATGGTCTATGGAAGGCGGACTACCATTTTAGGGGGACTACGATTACTTTCACACCGGTACAATATAATGTGAATAGGTGCGCATTTTAGCAGCAGCTATATTAAAATTACACACGGTGAATGCGTGAATTGTTTTGGGATTGGTTGTATTCAAACACAGATATTTGTTTCTTTCATGCTTTAGTTCAGGTAACTTCTTCATAAATGTCATATAAACAACCATCCACTGGAACAAATTATTTAAGACATTGAATTCTGAATATTGACCATTCATATGTGTAAAATCGGGTCGAAAAGATTTCTAATATGTCATTCAAATGCAAATGTATTTAAATCGTATTCAAATTTTATACTTTAAAAGCATATCCCACCTGCTACATTAATCTAATTTTATTTAGAGGTGTATAATGCAGTGAAAAAATCCATTAATGAGGTGATGACCATGACGCAATTATGCATCTATTGTTTCATCTTTCTGCTCTGAAATGTAAAGCAATACTATACGATTTTGATCAGAAATGGTTTAATCTATAAAAAAATCCTAAAATAAAGGAATGTGACTATCTAAAAGTTTAAGTGTATTTTGTCAAAAAGTTATTTTGCCACTGAAAAATGGATAAAAAGTACATGCATGCTTTCCAATACAAATACACGTGGAATTAAATTCGGCATCCCGAATTTAATTCAACAAATGGCCATAACAGAAAAAGTAAGCATATTTAAGCCAAATCATTTGGAGGGTATTAATATCTAACAAAAGCAAACCTAACAAGCTATAAAAAAAGTTAAAAAAAAGAGTCATGAGTAATATGGGGCGCTTTATTTTAACACTTTATAGTATTGCTTTAAAGCATTACTCTATTCCGGCAAGCAAGCAATTAACTGAGTATTTCAAATTTACACTGGCGGTCAAAAGTGTCTGCGGACAAAACCCTTAACCAGTACACGGACGCCTTGAAGCAATGGTAGTAACCATTCATCATTTGCGGGTTTTTTTCGGATTTTATATTTTACGTATATAAATCTATAAAGAACTCAACATGAATTGCATTCAACGGCATGCTAAACATACTGCATACTTTCGTCTGCATATTCAAAAACGGAGTTTGAATACGTAACGTTACATTTGTTGCAAAACTTATAACCTATTACCTGAAAATGTTCTTTACGGTTACACGGTGATAACGAGCATTGAATGATAAACTGCATATATAGGAACATATCGAAAAGTGCGTGTGGTGTATATGTATATGGTCCAGGAAATCGACCATTTGTATGGTTATGGAAGATACAATATTGGATACATGTGGAACCTATAAAGAAAACATGTATTTTTTAAGAATAATTTGGTTTTTGCCCATATTTAAGCGTGCGCAAACACTTTTGATCGCCAGTGTAGTACTTGTAACTTAATCTGGTCTTATTAAATAAATCTCTGTTATTGCATCAATAATGTATGCAATTCTCTTGTTTAGGTTATTTTGATATATTGTTTTGAATTAAATTCTAACCTCTGTTTAAGGGAACTGGCATAATTTGAGAGCTTTCTTTGATACTTTTAAAACTTAAAGAAACGTCATGTCATGTTTAAAAGCATGTTGTCACAAATACCTACAATTGTTATAGGACAATGAAAAAAACAAACAGCGAACACATTTAACAAAAAATATTATGATCACGATATTTTAAAAACACGCGTGACAATGAGATCGTCATTTTTGTATCACGAAAAAGACCCTGGTTTTCACAGTTTCCTCGGCACTCGAATTTTTAATACAACAATCATATACAACGTCAAAAATATTCCCAAGTTTTGTCGCTGTAAGCCCTAGAGGGTTATAAATAGCCGACAATTTTACATAATACCATTCACGAATCCAAAAAGCTTTCTTCAATTTCTTCTATTGATAACAAGCAAACAAATTATCTCTAATATTTGACGAAAAACCTGTTACTACATCTGAATCGACATTTGAATATTTGTTGAAATGGGCAAGAGTAAAGTGAGCTGAGTGATAATAATTCTTCTGGGAATATTTCGATCTGACACCTGTGTTGCTTACAAAATAATTTTGCATATATGTACAACCATATAGAGAAATAGTTTCCTTCAAACAGATTGCCAATAGATAAGTTCTTATCGTTTTGTTCCAATATTTCAGAAGAATTTGTGCACAAATTGCTTAAAAGTTCTGCTTGTACATTGGGATTTTAATTAAAGGAGCTTGGTCTCATTTTTCAAAATTTAGTTTTCAATATCATCTGAAAGCTGACCACTGAAGAGGTCTAAGCTTCAAATTTCAGCTGAATCAGTCAAACCGTTTTGATTTTATGTGTAATTTAATATTTCCGATCCGCCTAAACGTTGTGTGTAAAATAATTATGGTTACCATAATTAGACACATTTTCATGTATATCTCCAAAACGGAACATAACTCAGCTGTGAAATTTCACATGAGTTACGAGAAAAATATGAGCAGTAGGACTTTGTCTCCGTTTGTCGTGCGCCTTCCCCCCTTGAGCTAGATTTAGGCATTAGTAATTTCGCAGCTTAGAAAGAGCTTCAATATGTTCAAAGAATGACTGGAGGACGCGCTTGTCTGTAAATTCTCTGTTAGACTTTACTCAATCAACACAATTCCAATAAAAATTGAGATCCGAAATACTGACTGATCAATTAATACGATGTCCCGGCCAATTCACCATTTGATTGCCAAACAACTCTCCCAAACAATTTGCAAACACCTAAGAGGTGTATCAAGCTTCATGAAGGTGGAAGAGTTTTATTTTACACATGATATTTAAAAAAAAATGACAATTTTAAAGGCCCATCACAGTCTTTTCAAGGACAGCAAATAGTAATGGAAGGGCAGTGACACATTCAATCCTTATGAGACACATGATCAAAATGTTCGCTAGTTGGACAGCAACGACTTTATACCACCTTCTTGAAATGAACATATCCTTTGAACGCCTTCATCAATTTTCCCATTCTTTAAATATGGCGCCCATTTCAACGATTGCACTTTTATTGACTCACTCGGTACATTGAAGTAGTACCTCGGCCATTTTAACACCATATAAAGCAAACTATAAGACGCACAGCGGTAGAAGTGATTTCATATTTAATTTGCCATCAGCAGACTCCAGGCCGCTTAAGAGAGATTTTAGTGTTTCTAATTAATCACGTCGGAGGTAATTATGTGAAGGTCATTAAGCAAAATTTTCTGTTAATTCCAGTCAATTTTGACACAAATTTGTTGACGTCATCGAAAAGAGACTATTTTAAGAAAATGAGAGGGAAAATTAAAAAGAGAAAAACTTCAGTGAAACAGAAAAATGGGATTTTTTTATCATCGTCTTCAACAAAAACACCTTGATTCTAATGTATGGTTGATAAGAGAGATTTCGTTGCTAATAATTATTAATTACGTGAATGCATATTTTTGGACATTATTAAATTCCCTAAAAAGAGCATTTTAATTTTGTTGAATGGATTGTCACGAGATCTTCATAAGTCCTCCAATGAGAAGATTGGAATATAATATGCGTTTTGAATGGGTAAATAAGGGTAAATACTCTCCTTCTGCTCAGGAAAATATGAATGCTAACTATTTTTGATCATAATATGAGAAATAGTTTCCACTACATTTGTGGGGACTCGAACGGGGAGATTTCAGAGTCGTATTTCACGTTTATTTCAAGTTTATTACATTATCATTCAAATTCAACACCACATATTTATACAATAGTATTTGTAATTCAATAAAAAGTATCTAGCCGAGCCTAAAATCTGTCAATTAAAAAATACCCAACAACAAGAACAACAATCAAAGTGTCCGAACATCATGAAATTACGAGGTTTCGTCGAAAAAGGCGTCAACTTTTTCGAAGTTGTCTGTTGACGCCATTTTGAACTTGATCATGGAAATGAATCACTAGAAAAGGTTCACGTATAAACTAGAGATTCTATTCCATGTGTACGTCAAAAATTGTGATATTGACATATGTAATCAATTTCTATTGTGATATTGACAATGTAATCAATTTCTATTGTCATATTGACATAC
>JXSR01S033681.1:114381-126008 GCA_000969725.1 Ophiothrix spiculata
AAAAATTCACAAGCCAATGAGTAAAATAAATTTTAACCCGAATCAGATTTACTGGAATTTTCAAATTGGATTTTTCAGTATTTCAATTATTGACCCAATTGGACCAATTCATGAATGTCCTTCGACGTCATTTAGGCAAACAGATTCGATAATGATATTAATGATAGAAGCTTAGGAGTCTGAAGCTTTTTAACACACTTGAACAACCAACAGAGAGAAAACAACAACATACACCACTGAAACATTGAACCAGGGACCATGGTCATACTGGCATCTCTCTTGCAACAAAAGGCACATAGATCACACTGAAAACATTAATTAGTCAAAAATATGTCTTATTTGACTAATTGAAAATTAGTCATGCAGAGTGATTTTTTCATAATTCATGAAAAAATGCTGTAAATGTTTGAAATGTTGAAAAACATTTTTGGTGTTTAAAAAATAGTTTTCATCTCTAAATATTCCATTTGTAATCAGTTAATTATTAGTTTATTGATAAATGATAAAATAACATGACTTTAAGGTGCCTATATAGATATGGGGAACACATGTTCGTAAGCTACCTTTTGCGTGTTGAGGCTAACTGAAGAAACTATAAACGTTCATTTGACTTGCAATTACTATAAGTCATTACTAAAATAGTGTACATGTATGTATTTAGAATTGGCTCAAAGCAATTCAATTGATTATTTCGTTTTTACGTCATAAAATAGCGTGAAAGACTAGCCACATTATTGACTTAGTCACGAGTTGGATGAGGACATTATTCTGGAATCTCGAGTTCTTCCGGATTGAAGCAAGAAATGGTAAAGTACTTCGATAGTCCGGACACAAATAGATTACTTAAACAGAATAGTGCAAACTAACTGTAAAGGAATTATTTTCAGTCGGGAATAGTTGCGTCAAGACTCAAACTGAGTTCAAAGTCAGACATTATTGGACCAAGAATAAAAAATAAAAGGTTTCTTATTTACTGTTAAAATATGAAAATAATAATAAAAAGAAAAAAGATTCTATCCTGTGAAAAAAGAAAACTGTAAAATATGATAAAGAATGTAAAATATGATATAGAATGCTGTTCTAGAAGTTTTTCTGGATGAACAATTTAATTTAATTTCCATATTCCACAACTAAAAAAACCAAGTAGTCCAAATAGAAACGCAACGAACTTTGACATTTTTTTCTGAGGAAGTAGGGTACAATCTAGAACAAACTTTATGATAACGTAATAGATATTGTTTTTACAAAACTTTTAGGGTTTTTGGTCATTTTAATCCTCACATTCAAGAGTAATAACGGAATATTTTGTAAAGACCCTCAAAATCTGTGTCGTCTGATTTGTTAATCTTTAAAGATTTACCATTGGTGATGTAACAGAGAAAACATTGAATGGAAATGGCTAAAAACGTCACATGATAAGGAGAAGGATTTCTTTGACTTACTTCATGACTTTTGGATCCGATTTAATGAGAATTAGTTAATATTAATCAGGTTGGTGCGTCTGGTTGATTCGACACTATTTTGTCCCCGTGACGGGGTAGATGAATCATTAAGGGCGTGTTCACACATAATTTGGTCCTGACTATATTCTCGCTCGTGAGCGGTTCTAGAGCGAGACAACTTGCAAGTTGCGTTCACACTGGGACACGACTTGCGCGTTAAAACTAATGGCGCGTCACTTTTGGTCACGAGCGAGACACTTTCTAAAATTGCGTTCACACTGAGTATTTGGTCATGAGTGGCTCACGAGCGAGAATATAGTCATGACTAAATTTCTCAGTGTGAACACGTCTTTAGTTAATTGAATTCGTAATCTTCTTATTTGCCCTTGGTTTGTGTTTCGACTTGTATATAACGTAAAGTGCTATTGGTTTACATTTTTCATTAAAATAAGTTTTTGAACTATTGTTTCACAAATTGTATCACAAATATGGCACGCCTCGCATGACAAAACTATAAACTATGTTGAGTTTTTCACTCTATATGTCGAGATCTCCCCTCTATTGGGTGAGTTTTCCTGTCTGTTGGTCGAGTTTTCACCTCTATATATCGAGATCTCCCCTCTATTGGTCGAGTTTCCCAGTCTATAGGTCGAGTTTTCCCTCACTGTATGTCGAGTTCTATTACCTACATGGTGAGAAAAAAATGTTGGCGAGAAAAAAATGTTGGCGAGAAAAAAATGTTGGTGAGAAAAAAAAAGTGGGCGAGAAAAAAATGTTGGTGAGAAAAAAATTTTGGCGAGAAAAAAATGTTGGTGAGAAAAAAAATTGGTGAGAAAAAAATGTTGGCGAGAAAAAAATGATGGCGATCAGTCATTTTTCTTGTTATTTATGCCAAAATATGTTGGCGAGAAAAAAATGTTGGCGAGAAAAAAATGATGGCGATCAGTCATTTTTCTTGTTATTTACGCCAAAATATACGTCAAATATAGTTTGGCGTACACAATTTCAAATTTACATTGTGTTACGTTAGAAACATTAAAGCATATACAATGTGTTGAGAGTTCACCGCCTATTCTTACCACTTGTTTATACGGCGGCGTATAGTTTGACGTATAAAATGTCAAAAATACATTGTGTATAGAAATACCTTCTTGACAGTCTTAACCACATAATTCAGAGGTGTACAACGATAAAGTGAAAATATATACGCCGACGTATAATTTGACGTATGATATTTCTCTATAACATTGTGTATCAATGATATTGAAATGTGAGTCATCCAATGAAGTTTTGAGAGGGGGGTCACAAAATTTTAGTGACCAGGGGTCACTAAATGGCCACCCACACCGGCGTAATGGTGTCGAGGGGGTGACTCAGGGATTAGAAAGTTTTGAAGAACACAAATCACTCGATTGTGTGCATGGATTTTTCTACTTAATGCCTCTTGTCTGAGGGTGATCTCCCGGGGGCACTCACTTTATTTATTGACGGGGTGTGGAAACTGAAAAACCGGGCAGTCTTTGGAACTGAAATAATCTTGAAATGAGCATCTCCGAGAGCAGAAGAGTAGGGGGTCTTTAGTGCGGCATATACCAGTACCTTCCATCAATGTAAGTGATCCCCTCCCCCCGGGCTGTCGGCACAAAAGAATTGGGATCAAGAAAAGGTAGTACAAAAATAGAAAAGAAGAGCAAAGGGAATCTTAATCCTGCAGTGTTCCTCAAGCATCCTTTCAAACCGTTCCACACTATTAATGTCTCTCCAGTCAACAGAAATCTCTATTCTTCTAAGGAAATTGATAACTGATGTTAAATATTCGTTTCCGTGGTCGTTATCTGTTGCGCCATATTGTGAAATTGATATTCTGAGCCTGTCGTACATTTAGGGATCTTCACAAATCTCGCCAACATTTTTTTTCCTCACCAACATTTTTTTTTCGGCACTTGAATTTTCTCACCAGCATTTTTTTTTTCTCGCCAGCATATTTTTTCTCACCAGCATTTTTTTTTCTCGCCAGCATATTTTTTCTCGTCAACATTTTTTTCTCGCCAATATTTTTTTCTCGTCAGCATTTTTTTCTCGCCAACATTTTTTTCTCGCCAACATTTTTTTTTCTCACTATATAGGTAGTAGAACTCGACATACAGTGAGGGACAACTCGACCAATAGGCAGGAAAACTCGACCAATAGAGTGGTAATCTCAACATATAGAGAGGAAAACTCGGCATATAGAGAGAAAACTCGGCATATAGAGAGAAAACTCGACATAGTTTTGTCATGCGAGGCGTGCCATACACAAATTACCCGATAATCTCACTTGAAATGACAAATTAACGGTATATGAGATTATCATGAAGATCCATTCTTTAATTTGAAAATTGTAGCCTGTTTTCAGTTCAAGATGAACTTAAATAGTAGGTAGGATTTGTTTGGATTGATTTTGCTCTAAATGGTTACGTAATACTGTCACATTCTCCTCATTTCAAGTGTTCTCATTAATGGTGTGTATAATTTCATGAAGTGGACCAAAGTCGATTTCGATGGCTTTCTTTAATTCTTGATATATCCTGAGAGGGTTGGTTTAATTAGATGGGACAAATACCATTTTTGTAGAGTTATATCAACGCTTTAAATAAACGTATACATGTTATATCTATTGGCAACTATTTTAATATTTTTTATTTGCTCGTTGCATTTATCTTGAGGCAGGCTGTTGAATCAAATAAATAGCTGTGTGTTTCAGGAGTACCCTAATGAAATATTTGCACGGTCCATGGATTGTTTTCTTTATGGCATTTATTCCAACCAACGTGATCGCTTCTTTGGACCTACTTCAGGTAAACAATCCTTCGTAAATATCATATAAACAGTTGCTCACTGGTGTAAAGTCTTAATAACACTGAAATCTGAATATTGACCTTTGGTGTGTGTAAAATTGTGTGAAAAAGATTTATAATATGTCATTCAAATGGTAATTGATTCAAAACGAATTCAGATTTTATACTTTAGAAACACACCCCACCTGCTACAATAATCTAATTGTATTTATATGTCTGGTGTGTGGTGAAGTGACAAAACACATAAATGAGGTGAGTTAAGTGAGATGATCATGACGCAATGGTAAAGCCATGTTTTTTAATGCTCTAAAAATAAAGCTTATAGAACTGAATTTTGCCCAAATCTGATCGGGTTTTGAAATGAAATTTGGCATAAAATTAGGCTCTAGAAAGACAAAGTTTGTAAAAATAACCTTAACATACCGAAATTGTGGTGTAATGAAAAACAGTGTCCTTGTTACTGAGTGTCCTAGCTACTATTCAACAGTGTAGAAAATACCTGTACATGTGCGATCAGTAAATTATTGATTCCGTCAAAGGGGGAACTGAAAAATAGACAAAAGAGAAAAAAATAGAACACAAGTGAGCCGGGGACAGTCCGTTATTCTAACGTTTCATTTCCCCGAACTGGTTTTGTTCCGGACGGCCGTTTCCCCGAATGTTTTTTTTCTTTAATACGAACGGTTTTTAATCCGAACAGCCGTTTCTCCGGGTGATTTCTAGCCTTTTGTAATCCGAAAGGCTATTGCTCCGAAAATCTTACTACGAAAGGTTTTTGTTCCGATTGGTTTTTGATACAAAAGGTTCTTATTCCGAAAGGTTTTTATCCCGAACGGTTTTTAATCCGAACGGGTTAAATTCCGAAGGTCGTTTCTCCGAATTTTGGAGAAACGACCTTTCAGTGTAAAAAACATTCGGAGAAACGGCCGTTCGGAGTAAAATTGTTCGACAAAAAATGTTTGGAGTAAAAACCATTCGATGAAACGGCCGTTCGGAATAAGCAATGACACGTCGATGCCTTTTTCATTTTTTCAAATCCACTAAAAACTTTTAAGATCAAAATTGAGAAATTTAGCGGGCTTGAATAAGCCTCATCGGGACAAAGTCAACTTTCCGCCGGGCCTACCTACCTCCACTTACCGTACATAACTCCCTGATTGTTATACTATGAAGATAATCCAGGCAAGAATTACAATGGATACAAAGAATACCTCAAATTTATTTGGATGAAATATAACGTAATTGAGGACAGTGATGACAGCTGATTGAAAAAAATACCTTCAATCAATAAAAGAACCAATCAGAGACTACTTTATTACTTGTTTAAAAACATTGAGGGAACAAACCCAAACGCTCCAGGTGAAGCAACAAGAACCACTTGCGTTTGCAAACAATTTAGTCCAGTGATTCAACCCGATCTGGTTTGCAAATAATTTAGTCCAGTAATTCAACCAGATTTTCCGACTGTGTTTTAACCTTTCATATCTGTGTAAGATAAGGTGGTCCAAAAGGTACAATAAGCAAAGCAACCATTTGTGATGGATCAACCCGAAAAGGGGGACTTTGAAGATGATATAAATTTTGATTTTTTTTCATTTCATCTTTTGCAGCATTTTTTTAAGCTTTAAAATGTCACCTTACTTGTTGAAATTGATTAAGGCGATCAAAGTTTACAACAGAAAATCTCCTGCAAATTCTTCTTCTTATTTTTTGCTGCCTATTTTCACCTGTTTCTTGAAAAGTGTTTTGTCGCAAAGTCCCCCTTTTCGGGGTGAGTCATCACATTTATTTTCATACATACATACATAACAAATACATAACAAACATTTATATAGCGCTGCTACATAAAGATCGTAGCCTGAAATTGACAAAGCAAAAATTATTTACAAAGAGCAAACAACAAAATTACATTGAAAATAGATTTTTCAGACATTTACACGGGCATTTACACCTGCACTATCTGCTATTTGCTTAAAAAAAAATTCAGGAGGATTCTTATTTATACGGCTACAATACCTTCACTACTACTATATTTGTAATTTGTTTATTTTTAAATAGAGTCCTACTACAAAAAGATGTAGCTTTGCGCATAATGAGTTTCATTCATCAAAAAAACTAACACTTTGACAGAACAATAAATAAATATTTTGGGTAATTTAGCAACTGAAGCCATGACCTGATGTTAAAGGCGGTGTCACACATCACCGTATTGAGCCAAAACGTATGAATAACGTACAAAGTTCAGACTATACGGTGGCGAGAGATTATATACGGTGAAGAAATCCATACAATTGAACGTATTGACTGACGAACATGAAACGAATATACCGTACAATGACCGTACGACTTGCGGATAAGCAGCGGAAAAGTTGTCTCGTCTCACTGAACAACGCCGAATAAGATCCGGACGTGTTCCGTACTAAACGAATAAATATGAGGAACGTACAAAACAAATTAGTAACGTACGAGTAGGGACAGACACAATCGCCAAGGTAAATCCCCGCTTGAAAATAATACCTCTTCACACTTTCCGGTTTGCAAGTTTCATTATAATATTTCTCTAGTGCTGAGAGTTTTGACCTTGCTCAAAACAAGACAACGTACTTAACGTACTCAACACGTATTCCCACCGAATGCATAACGAACATCACCGTACAGTAAAACAGTGTACGTTATTCGTACGTTTTCGTCAATACGGTGATGTGTGATACCGCCTTAACTCACAAATGGTTTTCCCACTAGCATATTTTCAATACATTATTTATGACTTGGTCAACATAATATATTGTGAAAGTTCTACGCCTTCTATGCCAGAGTTTATATAGAATGCTATCTACACATTTTGGTTTTCAATCATATTACTCTGAGAATCTTATTTCAAATACTAAAGAAAAACACAAGATGTACATTGATAAATGCGATTTTATACACAATATGAACAATAAAGCAGACTGCAAGGCGCTAATCAGATATTAGAATGTTTTCTTATCTCGGAAGTAATTATATAAAGGCTACCAACCATTACCTACCTACCATACTTAATGTTGTTTTGTATTGGTAATCAATTTTAACACTAGTCGATACACTTTTTTTACTCCCAAAAAGTATAACATATTTTACCTTTAATGATTAATTTATATGAAATTTATATCTTTTTTAATTTCAGTTTCAATAATGTGGTAAAATGGACGTCAATGTTGACTTTATACTGCAGGGTAGGTTTGTTATTATTCATAACAATTATTTTAATTTGGGCTCAGAGAAATTCTAACGAACAGAGATACGGAGCTTTAGTTAGTATAAAACACTGATCATTATCCTTGCACTAACACTAACAAGTATTAACGTTAAGGCTACCGCTAAATCGTACCTGAACCAAACAATCATACCACTGCACTAAAGCTATTCCTACATTTTTACATAACGTTAATGCTATTTTTTATTATAAAATTTACATCACTGTGTATACTCTTTCATCATCTAAATTCCAACCATTTACCACTGTTAAGGAAAATCAGAAAATTATCATTTCATTATAGTATACTACTTGAATAAAAAAAAAGAAAAAATGTGCACGGATAAAATATGGCCTTGACTTAAATAACAGCACCAAGTTATAAATTTCTTGTTGTTTAAGTAAAGCAGATTTAATAAACTTTCAATTGCAGAAAAACGATAGAAATCGGCTGACAACTAAGCCAGATATGAACAATTTTATAAGTACATCTCTTTTTCCTTCATTCCAATTTTAAACTACGGAACATGGTTTCAAGTCTTTATAAATGTCATAACAAACCATTTTGTTTGTTTAACATTTCCAGAAAAAAAATATGATTCTGGCCTTCTGTGAGCATGGATGATTTCTTTCTGCTTTTAGTTCATTTGACATGTTGACTAAAAATCATGTCTTTTAAATAAACAATTTGTGCAATTAAATTAACTGGACTTCTTATTTATGAAATGTTTTGATCATATTTTGTACATATTATTTTATCTACAATGCCAGTTCCACAATTAATTAAAGTTACATAGATAATGGCAACAAAACTCTCACTTCTTTGCTTTCAACATAAATACCATAACCCGTAATTGTGATAGATGTGATATCTTGCTCAACTGTGTAAATTTCATTAGAATGGACGACAAAGGGACATACTTTCAAAATTGGTCATATCGTGCTTATTTTTCAACCGATTTCTATCATTGTTCCTGCATTTGTAAATATATTAAATCTGCTTTACTACAAAAACAAGAAATGCTCGATTTGATTTGGGGCTTTAATCAAGGTCAATGTCAGTGTTAATCCGTGCACAATTTTTTTTGATTCACGTAGTAATGGTTCAATAGCTAACACCTTCAACAGAAGACAAGGATACTGTTTATCATGCTATTTATTTAGATATCTTGAAACGCGTGACAATGAGATTTGCTGGCGTCAAATTCGTCGTTATATTTTTGTTTCATACAACTCAGATTAGTTTTATAGTTTGTATTAACATTGTACACAACGTCAAAAATAGTCCCAATTTGTGTTGCTTTAGAGCTTAAAAGCTCTAGAGGTTTGTTAATTGCCAACAAGTTTTACATAATACCATCCACAAATGCAAAAAGCCTTTTTTCAATTTCATACAATGATAACAATCAAACAAGATATATATTTGACGAAATCCTTTTACTTCATCTGCATTGATGCTAGAATATTTGTTTAAATGGACAAGTGTAAAGTAAGCTGAGTGAAAATAATTAATTCCATTTACGTTGCATATGAATTATACACAACCCTATCTAGACACATTTCGTGAACTGAGAAATGCACCAGTTGTCAGTTTTTCAAAGCGCGCGCGTGGGGGGGGGGGGGGGGGGGGGTCAAATTGGGGGCAAAGGAAAAATCTTGGTGGGATTTTTTTAGGTCTGAGGAAAATTTTTGGAATGTTTTAAAGTGCGCTTCACGGGAAATCAAAATCCATAAAGTCTGCTAATTTCAGCTAATAATTGTTAAGATATTTTGATATTCGCTCACAAAATTTGGCCAACTTTAATTAAAAATTGAAATATGCGCTGAGCGCGCGAATCTTTTTGACATTTCAGGTATAGATTATCAAAAACAAAGGGAAATTGAGTGTGAAATGTGTGTCACTGACTGAAAGGGGAGGGGGCAATCGGGGGGGGGGGGGGGGAGGAAGCTTGTGACTGGGGGAAATGCCCCCTGCCCCTCCTGGCTTTGCACTATTTCTTTATCATAGATCTTTAGCAGCATTTAAAAGGATAACATCTTTCTTTTGTAGAATCTATACTTTGTAGATATGTATATAAATATAACAAAGAATACTAACTACATGCAATAATGTGAAAAAAGGTTTTATGGCCATTTATCTGTCAAATTTTCAAGTCAAATACTCGTGACAGCTACTGTCGTAAGTGCACAGCGACTTCAGACATTTATCTGTAAATAACATAATACATTCTGAATGATTTTAAATCGATATTGGTAATCAATGTGGCTTTAAAGAAGATTTAAATAAATGACATACATAATCACTGGAAGATTCAAAGTAAACAGCTTCTTCTATTTACATGCTAACCTTTTATTTTAAAAATTTGAGTACACCGCTATAATGGAAAAATTCACTTGATAAGTCGTAAGTAAAAAAAACAATATTTCGGAAAACTGCATCGCTTTTGCTTATGAATGATATTAGTGCCAATAGCACGTCATTGTAAATGGATTTCTTTTAAATTCCTCTATTAACAATACTCCACATTCCAGAAACAATTTCTGAACTCTCAGAAACAATGCACTGCACCTGTAGTTTCAGGCACTTATTCTTTATAGAAAATTTCTTTAAAAACGAAGGTTTTTGCTGAGAGGGAAATATATTCCCTTATTCAAAAAAGGCAAAAGGCAAAAACAGGTCTTATGGATGATCTATTTCTTCAATACATCTGGAAGATAAAAGGTACTGATAAACAAAGAATCTTGAAGCATTCATCCTTGATTCACATATACACATCGTCACGCTTACAAAATTATTGCTTTTCAAACATTTTGACGAAATTCAGATTTTTGAATAAATCAGCTCTTATATCAAGGGACACCTGCTGTAAATAAATCATTGTATTTGACCTTGATCATGTTCTACAAAGTCAAAATAAAAACTGCCAAACTCAAGTCTGCGAGTTATTGAGAATAGAATTGCCCATCTCACTTTACATTCCTGTCTATCTCACAATGTTGCAATATAATTGCCTATCTCACTGTACGTCGTATATAACTACCTGGCTCACAACTCATTGTTCATTGTCAGTTAAACAGAAATAGTTTTGTCTATCTCACTTTATCTCAAGTTATGAAATGAACAACAACAAGAAATGTTCGATTTGATTTGGGGCTGTAATCAAGGTCAAGGTGCACAATTTTTTTGATTCACGTAGTAATGGTTCAATAGCTAACACCTTTAACAGAAGACAAGGATACTGTTTATCATGCCATTTATTTAGATATCTTGAAACGCGTGACAATGCGATTTGCTGGCGTCCTCAAATTGGTCGTTATATTTTTCTTTCACACAACTCAGATAAGTTTTATAGTTTGTATTAACATTGTATACAACGTCAAAAACAGTCCCAATTAGTGTTGCTTTAAGCTCTAGAGGTTTGTTAATTGCCAACAGGTTTTACATAATACCATCCACAAATGCAAAACGCATGTTTTTTCAATTTCATACAATGATATCAATCTAACAAGATATTTGACGAAACCCTTTACTACATCTGCATTGATGCTAGAATATTTGTTGAAATGGACAAGTGTAAAGTAAGCCGAGTGAGAATAATTCTATTTATAAAGTAACGTTGCATTTGAATATACACAACCGGGGGAGGGGGTCATATTTGGAGGCAAAGGAAACATCTTGGCGGAATTTTTTGAGGTCTGAGGAAAAATTGTAGGATGTTTTGTAGTGCGCTTCGCGCAAAAACAAAATCCGTACAGTCTGCTAATTTAAGATAAAATTGTTAGAATATCTTGATATTCGCTCACAAAATATGGCCAACTTTAACTAAAAATGGAATCTTTTTGACATTTCACATAATAGATTATCAAACACAAAGGGAAATTTAATGTGAAATTTGTGTCACTGACTGAAAGGGGAGGGGACTAAGGTGTGGAGGGCCAAGGTTTGTGACTGGAGAGAGAGGCAAAACGGTCAAGATGTTAAAGTGGATAAAAAACTGATATCGGTATCTCGAAATTTGTGCAAAGCGCACAATTTTTTTTGACATTGTACATTTAAATCATCAAAAACAAGGAGAAATTGAATGTGAAATTTGTGTCACTGACTGAAATTGG
>JXSR01S033692.1:66067-79885 GCA_000969725.1 Ophiothrix spiculata
TACCAGATGATGATGTTTTAATGGTACATAATTCTAGAAAAAATGGTCTCTAAGCCGTTTTGCAATTCAGCTCTTCATATGAATGTATGTAGGTACGATTTCAAACGTTATGGGTTCAAATTGCTGGCGATTTAACATATCCACTCGGACCTCTTTGTCCGTTCTTTCCTTAGGGGTCAAAGGTCAAAAAAGTTCAAATTTAAGTGTACAATTTTGGTCTTGAACCGGCAAATTAATCTAGAAGAAAGGGACATTTTCAATTGTTCGATTTTTTTATGACGGTACCAATTTCTTGGCCATGCGGTACATAATGTTTATAACGATCGATGTTTATTTTGATCTTGATTTTTCCTTAAGGTGTCAGATGCCACATTTGTATTACGATAATGTATTAAGATATGAGTGAATTACGTATTTGAAAGTCATTTAACATAAAAGGGACAATTCACATTATTTGTGTTTCGTCAACAGCAAAGACAGGTATTATACTTATTTCAGTAAAACTTCCATTTCATTTCAGATTCTGCTAGCGATAAAGACAAGGAAGATTTTAGATCTGAACTAAATACAATGAAGGGTATTGGACACCATCCAAATGTCGTGAGTCTTATCGGAGCATGTGAGAATGAAGGTATTTAATAAAAAAAAACCAATTTTCTTTAATTCTAATTAACAATCCAATAAAGTATAAGAAAAATAACTAAAACTACACTTATTGGTTTATATATTTCATAAATTAATAGTTTAGGTTTGTCGCTATTCGTTATTTGTGTCCATTTTTTGCCATTTGCATGTGAGAATGAAGGTATTTAATAAAAAAATATATTTAATTCTAATGAACAATCCAATAAAGTTTAAGGAAAATAACTAAAAAAACTCTAATTGGTTTATGTATTTAATAACTCATTAGTGTAGATTTATCACTATTTTTTTATCGTTTTCCATTTTTGTTTCTCGTTGTTTATGGATCAGGAACCCTGTATGTTGCCATAGAGTTAGTTTTCTCTGGTGATCTACATTCATATCTAAGGAGAATTCAGGAAGGCGACGATCTTTTGACACCATTAAGAGTTCTGAAGTTCGCTTTTGACGTATCGAAAGGAATGGATCACCTCTCTAAACTCGGGGTAGGGTTATATCTTTAGAATTGTTTATTTCATTTTTTTTTTCATTTCGTTTTTAAAATGAGATTGGAATTTTGAGAAAGGCTGAGAGAACGATGATGAGATCGTTGTGTGGTGTGAAGTTGATGGATAGGAAGAAGACTGAGGAATTGATGCAGATGATGGGTGTGGAAGAAGCAGTGGACAGTTTGGCGAAGACGAATAGTGTGCATTGGTATGGGCATGTGCTGATGAAGGATGAAGGGCATTTTCTTAGAAGGGCCCTTGATTTCGTGGTTCGAAGGGGAGAGGGCGACCAAGGAAGACTTGGAGGATGCAGGTGGAGGAAGAGATTAAAAGGGTTGGGTTGGGAGGGAGGACGCATTAAATTGGGTGAGGTGGAGGGAGGGAGTGAAGACGGTTGACGCGAGTGTGAAGTGAATCAGGCCATCCCCGTGACGGGGACAAAACCGGCTTACAACTACTACTGTTTGTTCATTATGCTGTAAGTAATCGAAGCCTACCAGATGATGATGTTTTAATGGTACATAATTCCCTTCTAAACAGTGTTAACCAAAACATGTTCACGCATAATTTCAAATGAAAAATAAGGTAATGAGTTTAACCCTTATTCTCCGAAGGGGGTTGTTACAACCCCTCAACCCCCGCCCTCCTTAAGGTTTTTTCCCCGCTTCATAAAATCGCAAAAGCAACAGGTCCCATGCATTTGGGTAATCTCTTTTACATCCTTGGTCATTTTGATGAAAAAATAGGGGGTAGCATTTAAGGTTGGGTTAGGTTAGGCCGTCAAAGTTGGGGTGTGGGGGAGGGGTTGGTGAAATCCTTGAAACTTTCTAGTCACCATTTTGAAAATATTATGCATGCTATGAGACTTAAACTTACAAAATATGTTAGAATCATCATTTCCCTTCTTAATTAGAATAGAATTTGACGAAAATTCGTTATTTAGAACTTTAATAGCGAAATTTTGATTTTGGTGGCCATTTGTGCCATAATGCAACTTTGCCTGATTTTCCAATCCGAAAGTAATTTATGACGTCATAATTACGTAACACCTCGGCCGATTTTGATTATCTTGGTATCGTTGGATAGGGGAGGATCTTACCTATATATTAATACCCCCCCCCCCCCAACATCAACCCCTTTCGGAGAACGTGTTACAAAAATAGCTCGGGAGAACTGCGGTTAAATGTAAATGGGAAATTAAGTAAAAATCATAAAGTGTTTTTGCAAGTCATACCTTACGGTTTTTTTTCCGCATGTTTTACTAAAAGCATCAACAAACAATACAGTGATTTAAGCAGCAGGGTTTTTCTTCTTCTTCTTCTTCTTCTTCTTCTTCTTCTTCTTCTTTCTTCAACGTTTCTTCTTCAGATAATCCATCGTGACCTTGCAGCAAGAAATATTCTATTAGACGAAGAGCTTGTAGCCAAAGTATCTGACTTTGGAATGTCCAGGTGGTCAGCATATTATATTCAAAAATCACAGGTAATATTTTGTAAATTTGTAAACATTTGGACTCTTCAAGGAATTAATTGTACACCCCCTAAAGAAGGCATGCGATTCCCAAATATTTTGCATGAATTTCTCAGTGGGAAATCCCAAAATAAATCAACGTTTTCCCTCCATGATGGTAAAGAAGGCATGGGAATTCCGAAATATTTTCGCCAATTTAGTGCATTTAGTACAATTTTTTGATCAAATGGGTATAATAGGCACAGGAATTTCATACCCCTAAAGAAGGCAAGAAAATATCAGACCTGGAATTCCCAATTTTTCCAGAAAAAATATGGATGCCTTCTTTGGGGGGTGTACAGTTAATTTCTGGAATAGCCCATTAGCAGCATGTATCATTAAAATAATCTCACGTGAGACTAAAATGTCAATCCAGAGAATACAAATTAACATAAAGTGGCATGATGAACAAACAAAACAAGATATATGGTCGAAAAATCAAATCCAAAAGCAAGTCTTTTTAGTCATGAATACCGTAGGGAGACACCGAATAAAAAATATTTTATTGAATGTTAATGCCCTCCCTGTGGTCTTTAGGTGTTAGTGTTGTTTGTTGTGTTCACAAAGAAAAGTGCTTTTTGTCTCGCCAACATAGACATTGTCACTATCTTTGCACGAGAGGGAGTATATAAATTCAGCCTTGTCCTCATGAGATGTTTTGCGACAAACATTTGATGAAGTGTTTGGTGTGGCTTAAAAGCGGTAAAGAGATGTTACAGTACTGTCCATACACGTGTTATTATTTCAAGTCAATGATGTCTAAATCTAATCGTTTTCAACTGGAATGTAAATGTTTATTTGTTTGTGTGTTTGTTTTTTTGTTTTGTTTTTATTTATCATTTAATTAAAGTAAGTCTTTTATCTTAACAGCAACCTGTTCCTAAGAAGTGGTTAGCTTTAGAATCACTTTTGGAAGCCAAATACACATCAAAAAGCGACGTGTAAGTATATACATTATAAGTCATTTTTATATTAGATAAAAATGATTTTCAAGCACATTTCACTTTTCGTATTATTTCATTAAAATCTTACTTATTAACCCTCATCAGCTAGGGGGTACATCATGTGAAAATGAAATAGACATGCCAAAAATTTAGTTATTTTATACCATAGTATTGGCATTTTTTTTTCATTGATACCAAAATCATGAAAATCGGATGATGATGCGATACGTAATTATGACGTCATAAATAACTTCAGGTCGAAAACCCTGATTTTCAGCGAAAAATTGACAACAATTTAAAAACTCTGAATATCAAATTTCATCGAGGTTTTAGCTAATGAATAAAGGAACTGGTAGTTCTAACAAGTTTTGTAAATTTAAGCTTCTTAGCATACAAACATTTGTCAAAATGAAGACTAGTAATATGACGGGGTGGTTACCACCTCACTACCCAGCCGGGACTTTTACAATTTACCCTACCACAACCTGAGATGGTACCCCGACTTTTTTCATCAAAATGACCACAAAAGATGTAAAAACAATCAGTTGAATGCCCAGGGTCACGTTGTTTTGTGTTTGGGGGCAATCGGCGGCAGTTCGTTAGGGGACAGGGTGATAACCACCACCTCTTTATGCGGACGGGCAGTGCAAATAGGCTTATAATGACCAATGTAATGTCTTGATCTGACGTTGAAAATTAATGAACCTGACGTGTGTTTTTTTGACTGAAAACTAACCTTTTGGGTTCTTTTTTATAAATTGTGTCAACAATTCGAGAATTTCATTCCTGACAGTGAATAAATTGAAGAAAAATCAACACATAACGAACCCACGATCCTCTGTTTGAGAGTATGATGTCATCACCGCTTAACCACGAAACCTGCTTGTTAGCAAGCGGTATTTATTAAAAATATTGTGTGTATTGAAGAAATTATCACTTAGCGAGATTTTTTCAACAAAATATTTTGACAGGATAATGCACAAGGTAGAGGTCTGTAAGAATCGGTCAAAAACTCATTTTGTCAAGTAAAAATGGTATCAAAGCTGTTTTGCAATTCAGTTCAAATATATATAAAGGAGACTATTGAAATATGTATAAAGAAGATCCAATGTTACGTATAAATGGTCATGCACCATAAATTGGGTTACTTTTTGGTAACACACAGAAAATGAGCATTTGCGTTACTTAAACTTTAAAACTGTTTACATTAAGATAGGACAAGTACATATTATAAAAGGGTAAAAAGGAAGGAATCATCCTATTATAGTGTTAAGGTCATTGTACAGGGTGTGCAGAAAGTATACAAGGTGCAACATAAGAAATAATTCAATTTTGTTCAGATGCCATCTTTGTAACCAAAAACTTGTTTAATATTCAATACGGTATAGCTACATACATCACAAGTACCACCAATATCTTCCGGATAACCTCCTTTTAGTTTTTCATTAATAATCCAATCGCTTATTCAGGGTGATTAAATTTAAAACGAATAATGACCCCATATAACCCCTAAAAATACTTTTACCCTCATTCGATCATGCCACATGTCAACCCACTAGAGGTGTATCCTACTACTCGAGTCTTTTGAAAATTCATGAATGTATGTGGAAATGGTGACGTATCTTCCAACCACTTGTACCTATCTTGACCTTCGAGGTCTTTTGACCCCAGATGACCCAGATCACCTTCAATTCACTTTATTTGTATGTCACATGTTAACCCTTACCATGACAACATTTTGTCTAAATATTATGAAAATCTATGCAAGTATGTGGGAATAGCGTGTCCAATTATGAGATTCACTGGCTCCGCATCCTGCGGCTCCGCACCCTGCACCGCTTTGATTAATTAACACATTAACTAATCCCAATTAAAATCCAAATTAGCTAAACACATACTGTTTTCAATTTTTCAAAATATATTTATTCCCCTCTCATATGATACCAAATTTACAAATTTATATCAGAAATTAAGGGAATTACGACATGAACAAGAAAGTGTAGTAAGGGAATGTGTTACTGCACCACTTTATTAGGTTACCCAATATATAACGCATGACCACTCTAACTATTTGGTACAAATGGTTTTAACTTGAAATGTACACACATTTGGCCGATGATTCATATTTTAAGAGAGCCTTATGATTAGGTTCAATCTGCTTAAGTTGAGAGTGAATGAGCTACGTATAAACATGTAACACCCTGTGCAGATCAGTGTTTAACGTGTACCTTGAAATTAATATGACACCCTTAAATGTAATTATTCATATGATTTTCTTCTGTTCTTATGTCCTTTCAGATGGTCTTTTGCTGTGCTCATATGGGAAATTGCAACATTAGGTAAACATCTAGTTCGGACGACCATTAAAATTGGAGTTTAAATCCTTGGCCATTACTTTGTTTAAAATTGGAGTTTAAATCCTTGGCCATTACTTTGTCACCAAAAAGAGAGAAAAAGAAACGTTACGAACTTAACGTGAAGTAGACTGCATGAAATCTAAACAACTTTCCGGAAATTAAGAAACAAACCTAAATAGAGCCGTTGAAATTGTTTATTTCAAACCTTTACGAATCTAATGAACAATGTTTTTTTCATAGAAATACATTCAAACATATCGTTAAGCTATGCTGAATGGTACAGGTATATTCAGCTTGTCTACCATTTGATTTTTTTTTTTGCTATTTAGACTTACCCTGCCGTTTGTACGACTGAGCCGTGTTGGGCCATACTTTTGATAGCGTGTAAAAGAATCCCTACTTTACGGAAACGTTTTGCCGACGTTTTATGGTATTTTGCCACCTATTCAATATTCTTTATTTTTGTTTGTAATCTATATTTAAGTGTACTGTTAAAGTATTAAACTAAATAAAATTAAAATGTTTCTTTTTATGACAGGGCAAACTCCATATCCTGGAATAAAAAGTCGTGATCTATATTCAGAATTAAAAAATGGATATCGTATGCCGAAACCAGAAGGTCTCGATGAAGACGTGTAAGTATAAAGTAGGGCTAATTTATGGATACTAAAAGAACAATGAATAGAAATTCAATTTCAATCATAACAATTCAAAAGCAATAATGTGATATAAATTCAAGTCAAGTAGTAAAGAAAACCATTTTTTTCTGTGATTCAGGTATGAACTTATGATTAAGTGTTGGTGTCATTCTCCTTCCAACCGTCCCTCGTTTTCTGACATTGTCCGGGTATTGAACAGGATGCTTTACAACAAAAAGGTATGATATCAAACCAATAGATCATGATGCCTATAATGAGTATTATGACATAAAAATCACAACTTAACCTACCATATGGAATAATTCAAATTTTAGATTTATTTTTAATCATATCTATCATGCATAACAATGCAGACGAAATATGGGTAAAATAGTGGTCGTCAGCTGAGATAAGTCGGTAAACTGTATATACAACATTATATCTAACTAACCTAAAAAACTCATACTGGATATTAACCCTAAAAGAGCCGGGGGGGGGGGGCGGAATCCGCCCCCCCTCCGGAATTTGTTTTATACCTCCGCCGGTTGTTATTTTTTCGCGCTGAAACTTCTTGACTTTTTTTCTTAAAGCCTTGCGCTTATTTTAAGACCATTTTTGTGAAAATCGGACCTAGGGTTAGGAAGTTGCGTTCCGTAATGGCAAGCTGGGTCAACCGAAAAACTGACCAAAAACTGATTTTCAATGCAAATTACATACAAATCGTGTTTTTTGTTCTTTAGTCCTTGTTAGGATACACTTCCACTATGTTTTATTGTATTTATTTGATTTATTTAGAGTAAGAACATGCCTAAGTATACTTTGCCACACATTATTGATAAAAATTGCAACTTTTGCTCGAAAAAATTCCGAAAAACGACGATTTTGGCGATTTTTGGTGATTTTCGCGTTTTTGACGCGACGTCACTTATGACGTCACTGTGACGTCATACAAGGTCCGATTTCAATTTTGTTGGTACCAATGGACTCGTGAGGGTCATAGCTATCCACCAGTACCCTACACTTGATGTTTCGTCAATCGGTTTCCGAGATCGGAAGGGGGGGCGGAATCCGCCCCCCCCCCCGGCTGTGAGATGGGTCGAAAAAGCCCGGCTCTTTGAGGGTTAAAGTTTATACCAGTTGCACCTCTAGGAATCAATGCTGACAAATAAATTTAATACATCCATGCGTAGTTAACTCTGTGATTTTATTTGCTGACATTTCGTCATTTTCAACATCCCATACTCGTTTGTTTGTTTCTCTGCTTGTTTTAGTTCGTCTATCTGTTTGTGTGTTTGTTTTATTTTAAAAATGATTTTATAATAAACAAAACACACATTTATTTTTGTTTTGTTTTTTAAACAGCGCACCAACAAGAGTTCCAGGGCATATGAATATAAGTTCCCTACTACAAGTCCAGAACATGAAGATAACTGCTGAAACAAAACAAAAATCATCATCACTTGATGCTACGTTTTTTTTTATACATCAAAAACTGGATTAACGTTTTGTTTCTCAGTATATGCGATTTAATGATAATAACTACTGCATCATTTTTGACATAAATAGACACGAGAGGTTGTATGCAATATACATAAAAGCTGTTTCCCAACAACACACGGAATTAGTACCTTGTCAAATATATAAAATATATATATAGTAATTTGTGTTGTATGTAAGTTATATTATCAATGGCTACTTGTGTTACTTATCTTTGTTCATGTACTTATTACACAGAGTTAAAATAAATAATAGATGTTCATAAAATGTAACACGTTTAATTAACCCTCGTCTTCCAAAGTCTTTTTCTGTAACTCGTCTTCCTGAGGGGGCCCCCCTGTGATTTCACAGGGGGAGGGGGTGGTAACCACCACTGCCTCCCTTGCAAGGACGAGGGTTAAGACTTCAAACTCGCTATGTGCTGGAACAAATTGTGCCACAACTTTGTGCGGCCGGTTGAATCATGACCACAACATTTAACCTACCTCAATTCAATTCAATTTCAATTCAATTCAATTTCAATTCAACTTTATTTCCATAATATATACATGCAAAATATAAACAAACAAACACGTTGATAAAAATACAAAGATACAATTATAGAGGAGCAGTCAAAAGGCCAGAATTTGCCAGAGAAGACTACCCCTTGCCAGAGAAGTGTTCAGCGAGTTTCTATGTGAACCGGCCCATGGTCAAAATCTGGAATTGTAAGAAGACATGGGCTGGGGAATAGAAACTCCCGGAAAACTAACATCACATACATGTTACACTACATGTTATTGCACCAAAAAAAATACAATACAATACAATACAAAACAATACAAACAAAGCTCCAAAAACTCAAATTTATTCATACCCAGATAACAAGTATTTTTTTGTACTGATTTCTAAAATGTATTGACGAAAAAGAATTTTTGATCTCATTATTAAGTGAATTCCAAATCAACGGCCCCTGGGTTCTAACAGAGTGATATGAAAAAGATCTTGAGTGTCTTGTTTGTTGAAAATTTTCTTTGTTTCTTATTTGGTAATTATGGATTTCAGATCTGGTGATGAAAAAGTTTTTGAAACCAGTTGGTAGTTGATTGTTTAAGTACGTGTACATAAAAAGCGCAGTCTCAAGTTTAAACATATCATGTACATTAATAATAGTATAATTTGCAAATAAAGGTCCCGAATGGCTTTGATAATGACTTTTGAAAATAGTACGTACTGCCCATTTTTGTAACTTAAGATTTTTTTCTAGATATGTTTTGCATGAACATCCCCAAACCAGAATACCGTAACTAATGTATGGAAGTATTAATGAACAGTACATTGTATATAATATCCTTTTTGGAATGAAATGTTTTAACTTGTTCATAACCCCGATATTGCATGATATTTTCTTAGCGACATTATCAATGTGATTTTTCCAAGTTGTTGTATTTACACGAGTTAACACAGATCCATCAAGGACAATATAACCTGCATTTAAAATTGATTCATTCTGATTAACACCTGTGTCTAACTCAAACTTTGTCGTGTGTGGCGTTCCCATCATCATGAAGTTTGTTTTGCTGCTTGCGTTAACAGAAAGCTTATTGGCTTTAAACAAGTCAGTACTTACTTCAAGAAGTTCTGTATTTATAAGTTATATTTTACTCAATATGTCCTTGTGTGAATACAAAATTGTGATGTCGTCAGCAAATAAAATAAAATCAATAATATCAGATGTTTTTGTAATATCGTTAATATATAATATAAGTAACAGAGGTCCTAAAATTGAACCCTGTGGGACACCACACAATATGTTTTGCTGATTAGAACAATTTGAATCAATTTTAACAAATTGTTTTCTGTCGTTTAAATAACTTTTGAACCATTGGTATACAATACCTTTAAAACCATAATGATCTAGTTTGTAGAGAAGAATACTATGATCAATGGTATCAAATGCTTTGGATAAGTCTAAAAAATACCTATAGATGTTTCTTTTCTTTCAACAGCATTTTGAATTTTATCCACAAGTTGCATAATAGCCATGCTCGTCGAGTGATTGGCCCTTAAACCATATTGATGTTTGTTCAGAATGTCTTGAGAGTCAATGTAATCAATGCATCTATTAAATACCAGACGTTCAAGACTTTTCGAAAAATAAGGCAGAACTGATACGGGTCTATAATTCGAAAATTCTTCAACATCGGTCTTTTTTATAAATAGGTATTACTTTAGCAATTTTCAAATCTTCATGAACTATTCCTGTTGATATTGATTCATTAAATAAAATAGTCAGAGGAGTGGCTATTTCATTGGCTACTTTTTTAACTATTATGTTTCCGATATCATCATCCCCAGCACTTTTATTTTGATTGAATTTATGAATAATTGTAATAATCGCAGTTTCAACAATGGGTTTCATAAACATTCAGCTATTCATTGGATCTTTCAAGTAGTCATGAAATTTTTTCCAGTACTGCTGATTTTTGAAGCTGAGGGCCAATATTTACAAAGAAATTATTAAATTCATTGGCAATTGTCTTTGGATCGTTAATTAATTCTCCCAGATGATTTCTAAACTGATTAGAACTATTTTTTTACCTCTACCAATGACACTGTTAATAGTTCTCCATGTTTGTTTCATATCCCCCTTGGCTTGCTCAAACTTATTGTAATAAAACGATCGTTTTGATTTCCGTATGATAGTGTGTAACTTGTTCCTAAATGTAACACATTTTTGACGCTGATGATCATTAGGACTTCTTAAATATTCTTTGTATAATTTGTTTTTGGTATTAATGCTTTTTAAAATAGCTTTTGTAATCCACGGATATCTTGGATATCGTTTGCGCTTTTTGATACATTTTTTAAACGGGACACACTCATCATATAAATCATTAGGCTCATTCCAGTGAAAACTAAACCTTTTTTGATTTCAAGCAAAAAATCAGCTTTTTTATTCGACCATTTGAGCAGTTTTTTTTCAGTCATACGTTTGTTACTCGGTATGTGAAAAGTATTTTCTAATCTGAAATTTCAATTTTTTTCTACCCGTGCATGAATGAGCACATGTTTTCATTCAAAAATGTCACAATCGTTACCAAAAAGTTACACCAAAATGTCACAAACGTTACCAGACGTTACCAAACAAAACATTGCATTTAAAGAAATCCTGACGATAGAATTTCCTACAACTGTTATGAACTATTTGTAAATATGTTACCAATCATCTGTGAAAAGCGCAATAAAAAATTCACTAACATGTCAGAGAAATTTTACTTTGAAGTCATTTGGAGCAAAAAAACACATTTCCGTGCGAGGTCACAAACGTTACCGAACGTTACATGAACTTTATTCAGTATTTTGGCGATTATTTTAATCTTTAAACACCTGCATGTCTTGATCCCACCAGCGGGCACCATTATCAACAACACACTCGTTGATATAATGTTTATGCTAGGTTATGTTGCCATTTGAAAGTGAAATTTTCCAATTTTTCGGTCACAAACGTTACTTTGGAATCACCCATTAAATGTTTTTACAAATACACTGTAGTCAGAATGTGCGTTACCTTTACCAAGTACATTTTTCCAATTTACTTTCGACAATTTACTTTTAAACATAGTGATATTATCTTCTGTATGTCTACGCTTAAAAGTTACATTCGGTTCTTAGTTTGTCTTTGTTTACAACTTACATTAGCAACCAGTACAGTAGGTAAATGATCTGTGATATCTGTAACAATAATAGCTGATGAAACTGTATTGTCAATATTCGTAAGAATGTTATCAATAATAGTAGCAGTATGCTCTGTGATTCGAGTAAGTTTATAAATGGTTGGCATTAAAGAGTGTGAGTAGGTCATGTCTAAATAATCGTATATGGGTTTTTCGACATCTTCGTTGAGATGGTCCAAGTTGAAGTCTCCCATAATATATATTATCTTATTTTCTGAAGACAATTTTGTATAAATTCCATCGATATCACGAATAAATTCATTAACAGATGTATGTGCTCTATATACCACCCCTACGAAGAAATTTTTACCGTTTGAATTCTCTACTTCAATGAAACAAGATTAAAAATTAGCAATTGCTTTACAAAAATCTTCACGTAACTTATACTTTAAATGATCTTTAACAAACAAACAAACACCGCCTTTCTCATGTCCACTAAGAAATTTGCATTCATTTGCAATATCATCTACAGTCATATCATCAGTGTTGTTACTAAGATCACTGTTTGAACAATTTTAAAGTCCAAATTCAAGTCCAAATTTTACATTTCAATTCTTTTGGTTTCAACTTTGTACACTTTTTATGAACGTACATATTACATTTTATACATGTTATATCCTTATGACATTGATTTATAATTTTGGAGCACACAATACACACATCTTTTTTAGACACAGACATTAAAAAAACACAATGTAATGAAAAACACTTAAATAATAGATCTTAAAAATGTATGCAAGAGCCAAAAAAGAATTTATGCACCAAAACACCACAAAAAACATCAGTAGATTTTCACAAAGTGAACGCCATATATGTCAATAAATAAGTTATCATTTATGATAGGCGTACTTTTAAATTGCGTAACTGATTGAATTGTTATCAGAATATTATTCAAGTCCAAAATAGTAAACTAAACTGGTTCATTATTATTAAGTAGTACTTTTATCTTTAACAATATCAGTTGTCCCTTTTTATCTATTTTGCTTAGGAATTTCAATAACGGCAATTCGCAAGTCATAAACATTTTCAAGTAGATATGACCTATCAAGCATAATAATAAAATAATTAAAAAAAACATAGTATTTTGAGTAGTCATAAACGAATGTCCGTCATAAACATGATAATCATCATTAGAAAAAAAATCTTTTATAGCATTGTATGTCAATATAATTGATTTCACAAGTATTCAGTAATGTTGTCATTTAGTTTATAAATACATAAAAATATGTATACGACATTTTGGAAACAGTGTGTTTTAAAAGAATAATTTCACAATTTTCAGTAGAAAAGCAATAATATTTTTCCATGATAAAATATATAAGAGTTAGTCTCTTTTTTCTGTCTTCTGCCATTCTCCTTGTTCATAGTCCGGGTCTGTAATTTTGCGCTGTGCTTTAGAAGACTTTGGGGTGGACCAGATCTTATTCAAGTCCTCAATTTTGCGCACAGTAATTATTTGTTCTGGATGCGATTCAGATACCTTTACCAAACATACAACCCTGCCATCCCAAGTCCATATCTTCTTCAACCACGGTGCTTTCTGACTAAGATCCTCAGCATTGCCCAGAAGATGTTCAGTAAAGGGTGTAAGCAGATCTTTAATCCCCATTTTCATTCATTTGAGCTTACTCCGCGCCATCATTACTATCCTCCTCATATTGTAACGTGTAAATTTCACAATTATCAGTCTCGGTTTACCTGGGCGCCGTTTCCCCAGTCTGTGAGATCTATCAACGTCAGTATCATCCAGTTTGATTTGTAATGTTTCCTCTGCAAAAGATTTAATTTCCTCATCTAGTGTCTTTTCCGCGCTTCTCTGCGATCCCTGACACTACCAAACAGTTTCTTCTGGAATATTACTTTTGATATTCAAGTGCCATTGACATATTCTCCATGTTCCAGAGTAAATCTTGAAGTTGGGTTTCAGTGGATTCATTGGAGAGTTTGCGATTTCCAGAACGCGAACGAGAACGAAAACGTGAGTTCTATTGAAATTCAGCCAACCATTACCTGCTTGAACAGTACAG
>JXSR01S033694.1:10243-35965 GCA_000969725.1 Ophiothrix spiculata
GTAATTTTGGAAATATGTCTACTATACAAAAATATGTATTTGAATATGAAATTATTGCATTGAAATTCATTCCTTGTACAAACATGGGGTAAACTGCACGAGAGCTTGGAATATACATCCATGTAGATTCTTGGGATGTACATCCATGTACATTCAACTCGATGCGTAAATGCGTCTCAATGCACATTGACATACTAGTTAATGGTATGCGTTGTTATAATGCGTAGGCATGCACACATAGCGTGAATTCACTTCTGGTTGTTGTATCATCGTGTAGACACAATCTCTACTCCTGGAACGTACATCGAAATTCTAAGATCTCATGTAGTTTGCCCCGTTTACATGTTTGATTACAGGAGGAGATAATTAACATCATTTGAGGGGTGCTCTGGCAAAATGAGAGGAAAGTTGCACATTTCAAAAATGAGTTTATGACATATTTTTATTCTCTATAATTTCAGCTTTTGAATTATATATTAAATGTCAAACTTTCTTTCTCCATTCTTCATTAATTTAGAGATCGAAATCCAAAGCAGTCCACTGAATATAATTATTGTAATAAAAATTTGCTGCATATTGAATTCAAAGATACTGATTACTACAGTGTAAAATAGCAACATGCAATCAATAAACCGTGAATTATTGCACTTCGCGCCATAAATGATCTTCGAAACTTTAGATATTGGTAAACGCTTATGCATAAATGCGTTTTATGTAAAAAAGCCAAATGTGACTTTTTTGTCCAATTTTTACTTTAGATGCCATTTATTCAAAATGTATACATTTGCGACTTTCCTCTCATTTTACCGGAGCAGCCCACATTTGGTTAAATCTACTCTTGAGATGAAAGTATTTAAATACAGCATAGACAATGAAACACGAAAAGGCTACCAACATTGAATTGTCGCTGAAGTGACCCTCGTCTCAAACGTAAAATAGCGATTTAATAATAATTTAATCATGTTTTTGATTTATTTAATCAGTCGTGACGAGACTGATGAATGTGCTTTACACCCTGGTCACATAACCACCGGTCGGCGACCGGTGTTTGGTAAGTTGATTCCCTTGATAGTTGAATCCTTCATGTTCTATTGTCTATGCATACAAAGATATCTATATTAATGGAGCATTCAGGAAATGTCAATGTACATACAGTCATTACCTTTTTCTGAGTCCCAAAAGTACTGACCACTGGCAGACATTGAGCAATAATACATAGACTTTCTACGCACCTATTTTTGTATTGAGTGTAATTTTGCAAAAAGACACAGCAAGCGTCAAGTCAGTTAATAGGTTTGGCTCTGTATTGATGAAAATATTCAAATTTATCATATTTGATATTGATCAATTAGCCTGATAAATCAGTAATCTACACCATAAATTTGCATTCACATGATTTTGAGTAGTCAATTAAAGGGCAACTTTGAAAAGTGAAAAGTTTTTACTGAATATAAAAAAAATATTTCTTGAAAATGATTGTACCGACATTTTAATTTTTGGGGAAAAAAGTCAAAATTTATATAGGGAAATATGTTATTCCACAAAAATTCTGTGCTCAATCTTGATTCTGAATATCAATTTGTCATCGATCTACAGAATATAAAATGAATTGAGTTGTTTGTGTCTCTTTTTCCAGTATTTTTGAACATAACTTTTGAGATGAGATAAGAGAATGTAACTAAAACCTCATAATTAACACAGAACAATTTTCTAAACCTGTTTTAATTGGCACTATACTTTATATTATATGACAAACTGATCACACAAACAGTTTTCAGGGTCAGAAATTCATAAAGTGATATGAGATGAAAATCCAATTGGATTCTTACAAAAGAATTCTGCGAGTACCCCCAGATTCTCTTGCATTTGATCTAACATACGTTTTGGAAAATTTATGTGAATCTACATGGATTCTCCTCAGAAAAGAGAATCTTTCAAGAATGGATTCTAGGATTCTCCTCCAATTTCTGACCCTGCTTTGCTATATCTATTAAGTTACATACAATATCACAAAAATGCCAAGCCAAAATGGTTCCTTAGTTGACTCGGAAGCTCTGCGTAATCTTTAACAAATAAGCACCTACGTTCATGTACAATCAACCTTTCAATATTATAGCAAAATTCATTACAATACCTACATCGAAACGAGGGTCTCTTCACCGGCATGGCAGCTGCCGCAACCTGTTGCTGTTGTTTCACCGACTTCCTCTTCAACTCTAAACTCTTCATCTGCAATGAACTTCTCTTTGGTGAAGTCTTCTTTGTAGGTGATGAGGTGGGAGAACCGTTAAAAGTGGTTTTCATGCGCTTATGATTTGGTGACGTTTTATCAGCATCAAGCATTCGTTTTCTTTTCTGAGGATGAATCTTTGCATCTTCATTCTTGTTTGGCCCTGATTTGGCAGGATATACTGGTGTTTGGGATGGGTTATCCTTCATTGCAGAAGGGTTTGTAGATCGCAGAGAATGATTCGGTGATGCTAAATCCGGCGAAACATATTCAAACTCCAAATCCATTGCCAATCTTTTTAGAACATTACTCTGGCCAAAATCTGGAGTATCTGAAGTTATGACGGACTGAGCAGAAGATGACGGTGGTTTTAATTGCACTGGTTTACCCGAGTCTAGAGGACGTGTCGATTGAGTGGAAGATGGTGGCGCTTTAGATTGCACTTGTCGGCCTCTTTTCCTTGGGCCTACATGTATCACACATTGACATTTATGTTTCTCCCACATTTGTTTCTTGGGAAACCTTTTGTTACATTTTATACAATCATACACTGGTTGAGGTGCAGAAGTTTGCATAATTTCTTCGTACTGTTGTCCGATTTTTCTGCACTCATCTTCATGTTTGGCCCAGTCACTTTCATTCAGAAAGCATCGTACACAATAATTGCAAGTATACTCAGTAGAAACATCCAAGCCCAGTTTAACCTGTTCAATACGACGTTTTCTCTGCTGACACAGCCTCCAATGCTGCTCAAAACGTTGTCGTGATTTGCAATCTTTGATACAAAATGGACAGCGAAATGTCTTTCCATCTTTAAAAGCCTTCTGAATTGCTTCAGGGTGTTTATTCAAGTATTCAAATTTCTTTTTAAGTTCGGCACATTTGACCTCGTGTATTTTTAATCGTTCTAACTTTGGAAGACGAATTCGACAGTACTGACATGTTTTCACGCTTTGCACCTGCATTGATGTTTGACCTCTCTTTTTCAATTGAGGTTGCCCGTTCTGTTGAATACTCGCATTGTTCTGCTGAACACTTCCACTTCGAGCCCTGTCTTCATTGACACCAGGCCTAGGTTTATCAGTACAAATTGCCCTGTGAGACCTTATGAATTGACTATCAAAGTTGCCTTTACAGTACTGGCACATTATCAAATTAGTTCTTCTGATTCTCGTCTTCTTTGCAATGAATTTCTTGGCCCCTTTTGCATTGGTTACTTTCAGAGCATTCTTTGGCCTTCCTCTCTTCACAAGACCATTGTGAGAAGTCTTTGGTCTACCTTTCACTCCATTTTGATTTCCAACAGACGAGTTTTGGGATGAATCTGAGAGAGTACTGTTTGCATTATTAACTCCATTCACTGCATCACAACTTGATTTCTTAAAAGTTACTTCACTATCAGTTGAATCAGCTCGATTGGAATGATCACTTTCAAAATTCTCAAGAAATTCAGATTCTTTTCGAATTATTTCAGAAATGGTATCTTGTGTCTTCCTCCGAGTATCACTACTAAGTTCTTCATCACCACTACTCAACTCCTCATAATTTTCACACAGATCTTTGAGACTTTGTAACACATTAGTTTGATCAGTTTCTCCGATTTGTTCCTTGAAAGAATTGCTGTCAGAGATGTTTGCCACTTCCATGTATACCCCTTCTGGGAGATCATCCGTTGTCATACCTGTGCTAACAAACTGCTTCTGCTCATCATTCTGAGTGAATTCCTCAACAAAATGTAATTCATCACCTTCAGCATGATCTCCAGTCAAATTCTTAGCACCATTGATCACATTTGCATTTTTATCTTCAATCAATGAATCAAACTGATCATCTTCATCGTCTTCTTCACCTTCTTCTTCGGTGGTTTCCTCGTTAGCTCCATCATAAGCTTCATCATCATCATCTCCATGATTTCTTTCCTCGTTATCATCATGGTCATCGTTGCTATCGGCATCACCTCCTCCCGCTTGAGTTGCATCACCATAGCCTTCATTCTGATCATGACCACCATTGTTATTTCCATCATTTATTTCTTCATTACCATCATCATCACAACCTCCTTTCGCATCCTCACCATCCTCCTTAATATCCTCACCATCTGTTGTCTCTTCACATCTTTCTTTTTCCTCATTTTCATTTATAGTCATTTCGTCAACCTGTTCTTTATTTCCTCCATCAAAAACATTGGCACTTTCAGTGACCACATCGACACCTTCTTCAGCAATCTTCTCTTTGGTTACCTCATTGGCAGATTCCTCACTAAGCTCGTCCATACCTTCTATAAGCTTACTGACATCCGCAGATATAGCATCGGTACCTTCTTCAGTAACCTCTGCGGTATCTTCTGTGAAATCCTCAACAAACTCTTTAATGATATCACCAATACGCGCTTTGTTAACCTCACAGGCAGTTTCATCAGTAAGCTCACTTGCACCATCAATAAGGTCACTAGTATCTTCAGTACCCTTACAAGCACCCTCTTCAGTGGGCTTATCGACACCTTCAAGATCACTGACATTTTCAGTACCCTTACAAGCATCCTCTTCAGTTGGCTCGTCAACACCTTCAAGGTCACCAACATTTTCAGTACCCTCACAAGCATCCTCTTCAGTGGGCTTGTCAACACCTTCAAGATCACTGATATTTTCAGTACCCTCACATGCACCCTCTTCAGTGGGCTTTTGGACACCTTCAAGGTCACCAACATTTTCAGTACCCTCACAAGCATCCTCTTCAGTGGGCTTATCGACACCTTCAAGATCACTGACATTTTCAGCAACCTCGCATGCACCCTCTTCAGTGAATTCATTTGCAGCTTCTTCACTAACCTCACCATCGGCAGTACTGTCAGAGCAACCTTCTACGGTAAAGTTAATGGTTTGACCTCCATTGACCTCTTTAGCAGCTCTTTCAATAACCTGGCGGACAGCTTCTTTAGTAAATTCAATGGCATCCTTTACAGTAAACTCAGCAGCACCAACATCATCAAATTCCATTTCTACCTCTCCCTGCACATCGTCATCATTACTGGTAGCACCATCTCCGGCTGTACTAAATATCTGAAAAGTTATTTCACTGTCTTCATCAACTTTTGAGGCTTCTGTGATAGTACTATTTGTTTCCATTCTCGAATCATCATCTTCACCATCAGTGCTATTCAACTGAAGCTCATGACGTAATTGTTCATCATTTTTCAGACACCCTTTAGCAACAGACGCAATGTACTTATAGACGCTAGCTTCAACTAGTGGTTTCATCTCATTTTGACATGCCAAACATTCACTGCATTCTTCCTCATCATGCTCCTCGTATTCGGAACAAGCTACCAACTCATGTTCAACATCAGATGTCCTGTGGTCATGACCTCCATGTTCTAACACAAGTGAAGGATCTGGATCCTCTTCTCCACCTTGTTCTGCCACAAATGACGGTTCTGGCTCAGGAACAACATCACCGTAGTCCACCAATACCTCAGTTGGCACATCAAAATTGTCATGGCTAGCATTAGGAAGATTGGCTAGATCATGTGCTAACATTTCTCCCGAGCTACGACGTCGAACCGTTGTTGTGGCCTCGTCACTTTCACTAGCAGTACTGGATTCTTCGGTTGATTCTTGTCCCGCTCGATTATCATCAGTTTCGGATGCGGCATCAGCCGTGGACACGTTATACTCTATACCTGCATCTTCAATTTCTTCACCTTTAACAAAAGATCCCTCTTCATTTTCTTGCCCATCAAATTCTCCTTCATATTGTGAACCATCATCATCTCCCGTCACATATCCATTCATAATAGCATTCCCTTCTTCAACCCTCACGTCTTCAGGACCTTCTTCTTCTCTTGATCCAGAACATTCTTCTTGTGAAACCATGTTTGTGAGTGAATTGTTTGTCTCATCTTCTTTAGCATTCTTCTTTTTTCTTCCAGACCTTTTTAATTTTGCTCCTTCTGATGGTCCCATTGAAAACACATCCTCGGAATTTGATGGATCAACACCACTTGGAAGATTAGGACTCTTACGCTCTTGTTTAACATTTTCAGTTTTAGAATCATCCCCATGAGTTTTGCTGATATGTATATCCAACTTCTCTTGATTTTTAAAGGTTTTTTCACAGTGTTCACACTTCAACATACTGTGCTTTTTCATGTGCAAATTGCGTTTCGATATTGACACGAATGATTTGGAGCAAATGTCACACTGGTAAGGAGTCTCCCCAGTATGGAATCGCATGTGAACTTTGACATAACTTGGATTTGAAAATGTTTTGGCACAAATTTCACATTGGAAAAGATAATAACTATGTGTCTTTTCATGGCTCTTACAAGCATCCCTCTCAGCAAACGCTTCTAAACAATGTTTACATGCAAAGGGCTTGTCACTGGTGTGCACACGTTCATGTTTCTTCAATTCCGCCTTTTTGCTGAACTTCAAGTTACAAATTTTACAAGACAATGGTGACTTCTCTGAATGCCATGCTTTGTGGTTATGCAAGGTAAATGCATTTATTAACAACTTGCCACATATGTCACACTCCTGAGAAGTCTTCGGATCTAGATCTTTATTCTGACACCACTCTTCATGCCGCTTTAGATATTGTACTGATGAGTATTTTTTGGAACACAACTGGCAATGTAAATTAACTTTGGCTTTGTTTTCACCAGATTTATCATCCACTGGTTCCTGATCTCCATTTCTACTGTCAAGACCGGCATCTTGCCTAGACTTACCATCTTGTGAAGTTGCATCAGTACATTGAATACTGTTTGTTTCATCTTCTACAGTATTACTGTCCTTGTTCTTTCTCCCACCCTTCTTTAATTTTGCTCCTTGTACACACTGTGATTGCAAGTCATCAGATTTTGATGGATCAACATTACTCTGAAGAGTTGGACTCCCACGCTCTTCACTAGCATTTCCAGTTTTACCATTATCCTTGTGAATTTTGCTGATATGTTTATCTAACTTCTCTTGGCGGTGAAATGTTCTTTCACACTGTGGGCACTTCAACTTACTGTGGCTTTTCATGTGCGTAGTCAGTACTTGTTTTGTTATGAATGACTCTGAACAAATATCACACTGGTAAGGCCTCTTGCCATTATGTTGCCTCATGTGAACCTTCAAGTAACCTGGATTAAAAAATATTTTGGCACAAACTTCACACTGAAAACTTGCACATGTCTTTTCATGGCTCTTGCAAGCATCTCTTTCAGCAAATGCTTCTGAACAATGTTTACATGCAAAGGGCTTGTCACTGGTGTGTATACGCTCGTGTTTCTTTAAGTCGCTGCTTTTGCTGAACTTCATGTCGCAGAATCTGCAAGACAACGGCATCTTGTCTGCATGCCATGCCTTGTGGTTTTGCAATAAAGATGCATTATTGAAGGATTTCCCACAAATATCACATTTATGACCAGCCTTCTGGTCTGTTTTTTCCAGTTGTTTAATTCGGCACCCCTCCTCATGACGCGCATGATAATCAATTGACGAATAAACCTTGAAACAAAACCGACATTGCAATCCTGTATCTTGAAATCGGGCCTTTCTTTTACATAATCTTTCGTGTATTGGTACACGATCTGGACGATGACAATCTTGACGACAATATCGGCATGGATAAACCTTCCTGATTCCCTTTTTACTATTAGCTAAGAAGAGCTTCTTACTTTCCAATCGGGCATTTTCTTGATGATATGGATCCCCGTGTGTAACACGATTGTGTCGACGTAGATGCGATGCACTCCTAAACCCAATCTTACAAGTGAAGCAAACGCGGGCAGCTACGGTAAGCTTCTTTTCCTTCAGCTGTTCTACAATTTTATAAAACATGTCCCGTTGTCTCTTGCACTTTTGTTCATGTTGTTGAAGACGACACGGTCGGTCAAGCTTCCTGGAGAAATCATACAAGAGAGAAGCAAAATTTAAGTATCAGTTCAATCTCTGACAAACATCCAAACATATGTAACAATTATTGTTGATTGCTGCGTGCATGGAACATTGAATACAACACAAGGTTGAAATATTCGTAAATTTGCTGGTCAAATTCATGTTTGTAAATATTTTAGGAACATATGTCTCCTTATGATTTTTTCAATTTGTGACATAAATGAAAGTTAGTTCAATCAAAGTGGTTTTGTGATTCTTTAATTTAGTCATTGCGAGTGATTTGACTGATTTTAACAAGAAAATCTGATTGACATCCATACACAGTGGATGAGACGATAAGCAGTGGAAGCATATTGATAATCACGTCACTGACATGATGTTGATGCACTCTCACATCGGATGTGGTCTTATTTGAAGGGTGGTGCAAACATTTATACTCAACTCATGATCAGCTTAATTGATCAAATTTACAAGGCAGTTTGCAAACCACACATCTCGCTTGGTGGCCATTTGTAAAGGACTTCAACCACAAAAATATAGTCGGCCATTTTCACGAAAAAGTGGACATGAGAAAAATTTGAAAAAAGGATGTAACTTTTCAATGAAAAATGCTACCACCATATATTTGGTATTGAGAAAGCTATTTTGAAGCTCTTTAAAAATGAACCTAATTTTGAAAAGACTTAACAAAAATGTCTATGAAATTTCTTTAAAAAACCTAATTTTTGGTCAAATTTCTTGATTTTCATAGTGAAGAGTAGTAATTTTAATTTAATTTTTTCAACCCATTCTTGGTTGTTTACTTGGGTGTTATTGTTCTAAATGGCTTAAATAAGGATCAAATTTACACATGAGGTTGTATTTTTTGTTAATCATGACCATGCTTTACGATTCAGTGCACCCAAAAATCAGCGGACAAATTGTCCTTCCGTTACCGTCCTTCCGTGACCATGATCCCTTCGCATTTCGCATTGTTAAAACATAACCGTAGGGAATATTTTGAAGCACCAAGCAATGCATTCAGTAACTTTGAAATAAAATTTCTTCATAAAATTCATAAACATTTTCAAAAATGTACTCAAGGTGAAAAACCATGTCCGTTTGCTGTCCTTCCGTGACCGACCTCATTAATATGCATATTTTGCGACAGAGAAATTTTTATGAAAATTCCTGTTGAATATGAATGCTTTCAGGTATACTCAACTAAATATGGAATTAGTTTTATTTTATCTAATTCAATTTTGGCAATGTATGTGTTTGAAATACAGAAAAATTCTGTGATTGTCCTTCCGTTACCGTGAAATTGGCCAGTCTGCATACAGGTTAAGCAGCTTGCCCTTGAAAAATTATGCAAATTAGCTGCAAATTACCTTTTGACAGTAAATACATGACCAAGGTTAATGAACATCCAAAACTTAGGGCTAACTATCATGGTCCCACATGAGTTGAAAATTTATACAGATTTATTGCAATGATTTTGAAATGACCTCAGGTGACCTCTGGTCAACTTTTATATTATTGAAAACTTTTAGCCTCAGCTGAATGGGCAGTAAAGATTTCACTGCTACTTATATAAGGCCCTTCACACTTAATGTTTAGTTTCCTGTTGCAGCTTTTAAAATAGAGGGGCGGTCACTTTTCATTATTTTTCTAGGATTAAAACGTGAGATAATTCAATTAACATAATATCCATACAGTACAGTAAATCACATACAAGTATTTTTTGTGTTTGTCTATGCATAACATTATGCAATTAATTTTTTTCCATTTTCATCTTTCAATTTTGGGCGATAAAAATGTCCAAAATTATTTGCCATGAGCAAAGCCAGCATCACCTATTTGAGTATGCAATCCCAATATTTTCATTATTGCCCATGTGCCATGCACCCACCCCATGGAAACTGTTTTATATCAACATTTATATCAAAACAGGGGGCGCCTCCATTGACCACTGGATATCATGTGCGACCAAAGAATCACGTACAAAGGGTGTTTTTTAATCATTGGGCGCGATAGGTATGTAACGTGAAAAGGGTATCAAAAACACGAAAATATTGAAAAAAGGGTATACTTTTCGCGCAGAAATATACGCGCTTAGCGTCCGATTTGTGAGTGAAAATCATCTTTTTTTGTCAGCTCTTTGCTAACTTTTCAGCAATGTTTTGGCAAAGTTTTCCTAGCATCCCCGGATAAGCAAATGATGTTAACAATAAAACCAAACACGTACCATGATCCAAATCAAATTTTGAGCCAAAAGATCGCAATAGACCACGTTTCTGATAGGCTACTGGACATCGCAGATCCAAGGTAGTTTGTTTTACGATGCTAATTCGGACTCAAAGGGTTCTGTTTTTGTGCCAAGTTGTAAAATATAAAAAGATGATTTATTTCTCAAAAATAATGCGAGTTTTTAACAGAATATATGCCGTATTCTTAGTAACAAAGTGCAATATTTTAGTGACCTTTTTTAAACTGTAAATACGGTGTTCCATCACAATACAGAAACATCGACCACTGGCACTGGTTTGCACGACGAGGAAGGATGTGCTCAATACTGCGGAATTTGCATGCATGACCAGCAAAAATATCTCATATTGTGACAAGTTTAGACAACTCAAAATGTAGGAATGTAACATCAAATTACTATGTATACGGATCACCGAAAATGATTTTGACTAACAGTCCCCCGCACTTTCCACCTTATCTCACTATAAGTTCAGCTATTATGAATCTTTCAACCTTGTGTTTGACTGATCTTGATGAGCCTACATGTATTCTACCAAACCAGAGTGTTTGTCACCTGTAATTCAAAAATGATATTGCAGTCAGTCAATCATAATTAGTATGTCAAAATTAGTACAGTTGGAAGTAACATCAAAAAGCCTCATACAGAACAAAAACAATACAGTATCTTGCTGTTACCTTAAACTACATGTACAAGGGGGTATCAAAAAGTTTTAAAGATCACCAAGATGAAATAGAGCCATACATTTTATTATGTGACCATTAAGTCTTCTTTACACAGCCACTGTGCAAAGTAGCACATTTCTCCCACTTAAAACCTACTTTCCACAGACCAAATTTGTAGAGGTCCTCTTTTACCAACAAGAATCCACATCATTTTTTGCTCAAATTAACATTTTCAGGTCGGTCATGCTTTATTACATCATTATGACATCATTTTTGATCGATTTCCAGGCGTCATTTTTTGACCGATTTCCATAATTTTGGTATCTATGGAAAGAGGAGATTCTTATCTATATTGTGGTATCAAACATTTGATTTTTGGCCATGTCATCATAGAATTTCTGGCTGCAAACCTTCAAAAGCATGGATTTAATTACACCACATATCTTTGATTTCTCCATGCAGTATATCTGGTTTGCGGAGGCAGGTTGTTGACATCTATCAACACCTGTATGGAAAGAAAAAATGCCATTGATATTATTTTTGCACCATATTGAACACAAGGACAAGTGACCATCCTAAAAAAAGCTCATCGATATAGCTCTTTTCCTTCTTGGTGATCTTTTAAACTTTTTGATACACCCTCGTATATACAATAAAAAACAAATTCTAATAACATCAACAAAATTGGTACCAAAATTCTTCAAACAGAGTAAACAAAAATGCAGGGAGTAGAGTTACCGTGTCCACTCGTCCAATTCAACTACTCAATTTCTGAATTTAGATCACGTTACAGTTGAGCGCTTTCATACTAGCGTGCCAAAAACTGTTAGAATAATTTAAATGAAGTGTCGGTCATAGAGTATGACTATTTGTCAAACTTTTGGATATGAGGATTTTGTTGATTCAAGGAGATTGTCAGATGGAAAATAGTTGAATTAGACAAGTGAATAGGGTATCTAGGATATCAAGATATCCCTTGCATTTTTTTTTTTTTTTGATATTGACTTTGTTTGAGAAATTGTAATACAAGTAAAAGCATGCAGAGAAAATAACAAAACTCAAAACGATTATAGATGCAACAAAAATAGACGTACAAGAAAATGCAATACTATTCAGCCAAGCATTTTCCTCCACCAAAATGCAAACAAACAGTAATAAAAACAAATTAAATGTCATAACAAGGCTACCTGAAAAGTAATGTTAAAACCATGGAATTTATAAAGGGGGGATCATTTTGATTGTCGCTAATAGACCTTTTCAAAATCCATTCGGAAATCTTCGGAACATCGATCACGTGGCCGTTTTAACAACCAATCACGTACGAGCTCATTAGCATATATGTTTTTTGTAAACAACATTTTCCGAAAATTCTTTCGCTTTTTCTGTGCAATAAAAGTGAAAAATAAATAGAACCAGACCCCTACATTATTAGATACACTAATTCTGAACACATTTTGGCCGATGGTACCATAAGCTCACCGACACAAAGAGTGAAATTTCCATTTGAAATCGGCTGATCTGCGCTGATTAAGCTTAAGATAAAGTCCCATCAACTAAAAGTGACTCTTCAGCGCTAGTGCTAATTACAAGTTCGATTTCGTACGCAACCAGTTAACGAGACCGCGAACTTAACATTCTGGTTATTGTGTTGAAGAGTCACTTTTCTATCGGCAATTGCCGGAAAGTGCAAATCAGCTTCGGAAATTCTCGGAAATTCTTGTTTTGAAAAGGTCTATAGGGGAAAGCATGGACAATAAATAAGAAGGCATATCTGGCTCAATGTAAATCCCAAAAAGCTGCTCCTGGAAATGTTTGCATCCCTGAAAGGATCCTCACATTGATATGGTATATATGTAAAGGTGCTGCTCTTTGGGTGTTTTTTCACAGATTTTGTTGGATGGTTTTCATCACAATATTTGCCTAAATTGGGTGTATTTTGGAACTTTGCTGAAAAAGCACCCAATTAGAAAAATTTGGGTGTTTTTCTCTCAATATAATGGTGGTATACTATGGGTTGCTTTTTTAGTCAAAAATAAGTATTGAGGGGGTCAAATTTTCAAAGTCTGGCAAGCACATACGCATTCAAAAATTTTTGAAGTAACCCTGTGAAATAAAGTGATTACGCTGTTTGCGCATCAACTTATATGACCTGCCTAGCTGTTGGGGTTGTTTCGGAGTAAATCTGGTACAGTAAAACAGTTTCTTAAACGCACATTTTTACAATCACAAATAACAATGAAAAAACATTCAAAATAGTTCAAGCATAAACAAAACCTATAAAGAATCAAAATCTTACAGCAGGGACTTCCATTTGAGGAGAGTGAGCTCTATTCAGTATCGAAGTGTTACTTGTCATCCGATTATCACCAAGACAACTGGATCATGCTTTCTTGTTTTGAACCATGATCGAATTGATCAACACACAAAAGTATTGCGCTTACATGGGATGTGCGTGATCCAGTAACTGGGTGAGTTCCATAATCACTTCGATACTGCATTGAGCCACCCTGCTAAATGGGAGCTCAATTAAATTTCCATTCGCCATAATAGCTCCCCCTAATTGCTCCCCTAACAAACTTCAGGTGAGCTTCTGATAGAGCCCCTGCAATTTTCAAATGGAATTCGAAGTCCCTGTTACAATACATGTATGGTAGGTATTAACGTTGGGACTGTGTACACGTCTAAGCGTATGCACGAACGAAACTGCCGTAAACGTTTACAAAATGTTTCAAAACGGTTAACCGTACAGGCGTTCAATCGTCATTTCTCTTGGATTTGTGTGAATTTCTTTCTTCTCTTTCTTCTGAATACTGTCCAACGCTCCAGTAAGGAACTAAACGAACAAGGTTAGGTAAAATATCATTCATTATTTACATTTTCATGTACATCACCTTTCTGAAATGAGCCATAGATGGCAAGATTACGATTTTTTAAGAAAGTAATTGTTGGGTTTTTCAGTAATTAATCGACAGTTTTCTTCAGTTTATCAGGCTGAAATCGCTGTGTTATGTTGCGTATCGCGCATCATAACAAGAGTTTAATTAAATTATTAAACTAACGTTTTAACTCAGGCCCTGTTTTAACTGTTAAATTATTTGTCATAGCGCCATCTCCCGAGAAAGCACAGAGAAAAGAGCTGAAAAGCAATGTAATATCACATGAAATTCTTAGTTTCTGAGCAATGGAGGTTCAAATCAGTTACAGACGAATGATAAATCGACTTTTGTGAATACCAAAATATATCTTTTTTGTCATAAAATGAAACCAAAAGTTTGAAATTGGCTATGAAAATAGCCATGTTTTAAGCTAACCACCACCCACTTAGTCACTGGCTGAGCAGTTACTCAGTGAATTTGGCGGTCGGCCGGGGAGACATTTACACAAACGAATAAAATACTGTGTAAACGGGTTTGTTATTAACCATGAACTCCCAACGTTAGTAGGTAACCTTGAAAATATTAGCAATCAGCTATGAAATATAAAATTGATCACAAAATCAAAATGGTTTGACCGATTCAATTAAAACTTGAAACTGAAAGTGAATACTCTCAGTTTGGTTCTCAGATCTTAAGTGAAGATCTTTCATTGGAAAATGAAAAATAGGCTATACAGTTAGGTATTTTGTTTAATATAGTGGTCGGGAGGGGAGTAAAATATTGATATCAACACCCGTAATTATGAGGTCAACAAGTAAAAATCGACTTTAAACTTTTAAAAAAAAAAGTAAAAAAATCAACAATATACTTTTTAAAGACAAGTTCTAAACATCAGAACTGTTCTGCATGTTTTATTTAAATACAAAAACAGAAATTATGCTTTTCACACATAGCATGCATTACTTTGTTCAAAAATGGTGTCTTGAAAATACATGAAGTAGCAACAACTCCCCGTACACCCTGATTTTGAGGGCTCACCATTAATTTCATTACCGGTATGTCTAATCTTTGGTGTATCTCCTAACCTTTTTGTTTTCATCAAAATGAACTTTCAGTACTTCAATATTAATGACCAGAGTCAGTTTTCAGGGGAACTGCCGTCACAGTCCTTTGTTAGACTAGGGTTACAACGGGGATTATAACCTTGCTTTGGTCTCATATGCAGTGCAAGCACTTCAATTTTGAAAATTCAAACATGCACTTCAAATCAAGCAAACTCGTTGAAAACAATCATACCCTATCCCACTCCTCAAAACATGTGACCCACCAATTATGAAGGCCTAATAGGCATCTAGGTTTTTGGATTTTCAGAATCTTTATACAAAATATATCAAAATGTTGCTGCTAACATGATATCAAGCTTAAATTATTTTTAGATTCTGTATGTGCATAACAATGCATTTTATAATCCGTAGTAAAATATTTGGTTCAACCCATTACTTATTCTATTCACTGGAGTCAATAAGTATATATAATCCCCACTTGAGAAAATGCAATCCTTAACAATCCTTTTGTGTTTACAAGATAAAAAGCACAACTAAAAAACTCTAGGCGTTATGCTTTTCGTCAAAGAAAATAGCCTATCCCTATACTTTGATTGACAGGCCTCTTTTGTGCGTTAAAATTAATTCGATACTTCTTTTGTCATTTACGATTTAGAATAACAAAATCCTTTGTCCTTTAATAGGACAACTTCAATAAACCTGAACAGGCGAATTTTACCGCATTTCTTTTTTTTTTTAGGTTTTCAGGAGAATTTATGCTTTTTTATTTTTTTTTCTTACATTGAGAGATAAAAAAGGGAAAAAATTTGGCCGCTAAAAAACAAATAGTGACCTAAAAACGTAATTTAAAAAAAAAAAAAAAACGCGTAGCACTTAGGGTTTTTTGCCTAAGGAAGCTGAGACAGACTTCTTTTCTTTCTTTTTTTGGCCTAATGTAAAATAATTCACAGCCCTTGATTAACGTTAAGAGTAAATTGGTTTAAAAAGTCTGCAATGTATCTAAAATAGTTCATATGTAAAATTAAAATAAGATAGAAATTTCTTCCGAGATATTCAGCCAAAACCTCAAAAAATGGGGCTTTTCGTTTTGATCGAATCCAGTTTACCCTATATTTTTGCAATATTGCATTGAACTAACTAAAATATTCATCATGATATCATCACATAAGATTCAGAATCTCATACTTACCATGGAAAACAAGGAATTTTAAAAGGAGATTTCATTTCATAATGAAACAAAATCACTATGGCCCATCCAAAAGAACAATTAACAGGTTCAAAATTTAGAAAGAGACGAGGTTAAATCTGGTTTAATGGAAATGTTCTTTAAGACAAGGTTCAAGGTTTGACCCAGGTTTGGCGGACATCGGCGTGAAAAAAATATTTAGGGGTGAAGATAAGCTGTAAAAATCTTTTAATGAGACTTTTCTAATGTAAAATTGACTGTATTTTATGATTTTTGTTGTTACAAAACTCTCAGATTTATCAGAAAGCGGCAATTTTGCAATTTTGGGCCGATTTTGCGGAAAAAAGGGCGTTTTTGAGTGACAACAATTTTTAATACCAGATTTGAAAAGCCCATAAATTCAAAACTTTGCATAAGAGGGGAATCTTTTAGTAATTAATTGGTGGACAGTAGTTATGAAAAATGAATTTACCAGTTGTATTCATGCTATGTTGCATTGTTTTTGTACAGGAGCACTTCAAAAATGAAGTTTGATGTGACAAACGATGTTTAAAAAATCACTGTTTTCGGCAAGAAATGAATTTCTAAACATGATATCTTTCCATAGGAAGGTCATAGAAGGGTTATTTACCACTCATTACATGCAGAATTTAATAAGGAAGAAGCCAATACCAAATTTGATTCATTCCAAGACAAGAAAATGTATAAAAATATCAAAAATATTACCCCTACCCCTTAAATTTTTGAGCCGTGAAAAAAGTCTGCCAGTTTACAAAAAATGATGGTTTATGAGAACAAAAGAAGTTACAGACCTGAAAATTTAATCAATTATGCACAAACCAAACTTCTAAATGGATATATACTTAAAATTGTGATAAACGGAATAATTGTTCCAAAATAAAAATTTTTACGAGTTTCTGGTCTGAAATTTTTGGCAAAATTGGCCACTTTCGTCAGTCGTACGGAAAAAACAGGTCCGACAAGCTTGAAAAACTAATCGTTTATGCCCACAACAATTCTCATCATGATTGTGGTGCTAAATTGAATTAAAATTGCATACTTTTTGAAAAATAATTTTTTTTACGAGATATCATCAAAAAACACAAGTTTTCAGTTGTCTGCGTTATTGCGCAATCACCAGAATAACGGCAAAATTTTGGATTTCGATTACAATTTTAAGTTTTCCAACATTTTACCTTCTAGTTTAACTAAATAGACCTTTATTAAAACAGTTTTATTCTGAAAAATATGGCCTACTGTTTCATTTAACATGTTTACATAAGTGCAAGTCATCAATTTCTCATCGTCTCAATTGCCGATAAAATAACTCTCGTCTAGATTTTCCTTCGTAACTGGAAAACGGTTGCATATTTTGTATTTCTGATTTCAGATTCAGATTCTACACAAAATTCCACCCTAGAAAAAGTATGTTTTATTATAGAAACAGCAACTTCAATAATTCGTCATTTTGTCCGCGAAACCTGGGTCAAACCTCAAACCTTGTCTTAACTTGTATTTCAAATTTACTATTTTGATGTTACCTTTCAGGTTTGAACCAAGACTTTAAAATTAGGTTCCTAATATATTGACAATTTTATCGAAACGGTACGTAAATTTCACTTAAAGTTACCACAATTAACTTCAACCCGCTCTACATCTTAACTTGAACTCTTGGAACTGTATCGTCAGGTAACTATCTATAGAGTGGTTGCAATATCACATCATAATTTGTTTGGTAATCCGATACTTCCACATAGATTGTTAAAAATTATATGGTGATTGACCCAATGAAAGCTTTCCCTAGTTGATACCATGATAATACTCGGTGTTAGGTCAACAAAGTAGTCATAATGTTTTCAACAGAGTGTGAACATACTATGTGGAGGACAAACAAACCGCATGATTCAAACGGCTGCTTGAACACATTGGGACCTATCACTGTATGCACGACACGCTCTAGAAAGGGTGGGTCTAAAAAAAATTCAAAAATTGTCAAAAGAGTGGGGTTCAGAAAATTTCCAGTATAAAGGGGGCCTAAATAAAAAGGGTGGGTTTGATACCCTGTGACTAAAATTGAAATTATGTTGAGAAGATCTGAGAATCAGAATGAGCATATCATCATAGTGATATAAAATATAATTGTCGGCATTAATGTTTTCAACATTGCGTAGCAAGGCTTAATCAATGAACCCAAGTGGGGTGAATTCAGTACTTTTTAAAGTTTCTAAAAAGGGTGGGTTCAGAGAACTTTCAGTATAAAGGGTGTTTGGATAAAAAGGGTGGGGCTAAAATAAAAAGGGTGGGGTTCAAACCCCACTGCATACAGTGCCCTATGACTAGACAAACTCTCGAATTATCAAGCACGTGTTGCTCGTTCCGTCTGTTAATTGCAACCACTCTATACAAGACATGCAGCTAATTGAAAAACACTAGCAGCTACGATGGAATTGGGATGACAATGTAGACATCAAATAATCAGCTCCTCTAAATCTGGCACCATCAAGCTCATTAGCAACACAAAAGAGACCCGCATTCCCAAAATGATAAGCTTATGGACAAAATGTGAAACCAAAAAGATGCAGCAAAACAAGCACATGCAGGAGATTTTTTGAAGAATTTTGGAAAATAAAAATAATCATATAAAATTGTATTTTGCAAATGCAGTACTTTTGACTCTAAATAGTGATTAAAATCAATCAAACCTCTAATTAATCAAAAACAGTCTGAACATGTAATATAATTGTTTAAGCTTAAATGGCTTTACCTCTGTATAGTGTATACTTTTAACATCAACCAATAGGCCGATGCGATAACTTGATATCGATGGGCTTTAAGTGCCCAGAAGAATATCATTTTGAGGGTCACAAATAGAAAAAAGAACAATTGCAGGTATAAATGTTTTACACTGAACATTGCACATCAAAATTCTTCTGCCAGTATATCAGTACAATTGTCCAGCAACTACACATTTTAGGTACACCTTTGTCATCTATAAAGTTCATAGATCTGAAGGATCCCTGCCGCATTGTATATTTACACTATATATAGAGCAAGACATTTAAGAAAGTAAATATAGGTCAAATGAAAATTTATTGGACAATATAAATGAAAACCCAGGGCAGGGGTTGCATTAACAAACAATGTGGCCCTGCACTCAGAATTTCTGTTTACATTGTCCAATAAATTATTGTTTTGCCTACACAGAAGTGTACAAGCAGCAGCTGGAAAAAGTACACCCTATTACCGGCAACATAGAATTTGGATGTGCAACATCTATCAGAACAGTTAAAAAAATCAACAATAAAACAATAACGCAATTGCAATTTCAAACACAACTAACCAACCAATACTTGCCTCGCTTTGCATAATTTTCCTACTCTGTGTCTGTTGTGATATTATGGAATACAAAAGTGAACAGTACTATTTTAAATAATAAGACACTTATATGCAGGGCTCAAAGTCATTTTGACCCCAAGGTCACAAAAACAAAATCCTGCTTTATGGACGAGCAGATCTTACATGTGGGGACCGGTAAGTTGAGTATTTTTATAAATTTTTTTTCTTTTCAGGAAGTTAAATTTGGCCTATAGCTCCAAAATCTGGACAATTTGGTGGAAAAAATTCATGAGAAAAATAATTTTAATCAAATTTTCTAAAAAGCAAATTAGCAAAAATTCTGGCTAAAAGAGTAAATTTTACATAGCTACATGTAAAAGCAGCCAATTTTACTTAACTTTGGCAATGTCTTTAAAAATGCAAAATTTGGGTTGGTTGGGCCCGTAAAACAGGGTTTTCTTTTTTGTGGCCTAATAGTTATTAACAAATAGATAATGATCTAGGGTACTTGGGATAAAAGCTTAGAAACGTTCCTCTTGGCGCTGTAACGAAGGCTGGATTGTCAAGACTCTCTTTGATTCCTGCATAAAAAATTAAGTTCAAATGTACAAATATGGCAGTGCACATGGATAATAAAGTTAATCATGCAGAAACTGCACTGTTGTAGAAATGAAAAGACTCACTAAATAATATATATATAAAATATGTGTGATTTTGGTGGCCAAGAACACAGATGGATAGTACCAATATAATTCCATATGCCATATTACCAACTCAAAGATCAGATAGTGTTTTTTGCACACAGCACAAATGAATGTACATAAACGTGTGACCATAAACTATGGTCACAGTTGGTCAAAGGGCGTCCGTTCTCAACTGTTCGTACAAATTACTGTGACCATAGTCTGAGTTGAATAATATATTTCTATAGATCTATTAAATGCAAGTTCAAATATATAGGAGCAATCCCATATGATGCATTGCTATGATATATTTGGTTTCAAAATCACTAAAAAATTTCATTTGAAATCACTAACATTACTGAACAAGGGAAGCATCTTATCAGCAGCATAGCAAGTAAACAATGGCGATGCTTCCCTGATACCTTGGTGATGTTTTGAATGGTTAATCGACCTGTTTTACATAATAAACAAACATTTCCACTGTGATTTTTACATCTGGAATACCCGGGAAAACATTAAGAAAGTTTCCCAAACCTTCGCTGGCCCGACATTGTGAAAGCGTCAGCGATGGACTCTAGCTTAATGCATTGCAAAGAGATTAGCCTTGAAGAGGTATTCAGAGGGATTAAGGTGCGTTTACACTGTGACGACTTGGGGGTAACGACAAGCAACGTAGACCTGCGTATTGCAGTTTTGAATTTTACGCCCGTCATCGTTAGTTAAGGTCAGTTACAATCACACAATCTGCTAGCCAGGCACACTTTCGTTACTTTCAGTCGTTTTCAGTTATAACTTTTTAGTTGCAAATACGTTACCCTCCGTCGTTATCCTATGTCACAGTGTAAACGCACCTTTGAAAAATTTATCAAGATGCTTTCCCTATTTACGACTGACGTTGCACCAACGTCACAGCAATGTTTTGTTGGGAACCTTTTGCAACATTCTCTAAAAGCATTTCAGATATAAACACTACAGTGGACCTAAGAAGTATGCTACTCTCCCTAACCTTTTTAGCCAACCAATCCCAAACTTTTATCCAAAACTCCCAAGAAAACTGCTAAAATTTACTTTTTGGCATAAATTGAGGGAGGCTAAAAAGATGAACCCCCAAAAAACCTTTGAAAACATTGTGGTTTATTTCAATGCAAGTATTTCTTGCAATGCTTTCCCCGATACATTCACCATGCATTTCTGATGCATCAGGAACACTGCAAATGTATAGGGAACCTTAGTGGGACCAAGGCATTTCCCTGTGATCTGGTACACATATCTACCTTCATGGATTTGGACGTTTTCTTGAGTTTTGAAGTTATGAAATTATGCTAAAGTTCATTTATCTTGTTTAATACTGGTTGAACAGTCTAGTCACTTTAGATGTAGTTAAACACCTTTATCATTTCATTTTGTAGCTTTGTTTTCTTTTTTGCTGGGTTGTAAAGGGGAACACTTCAAAACTCAACCGGGGTTGACCATCCAGAACCAGCAGTTACATGCTTTTTGTACTGTGCAGTTTTGTTAACTTTGCTAGTTCAATTTTGGATTGATTAATGTTACTTTATTTGACCATAATTTGCTTCTGCAAACACTGATCTTCACAAATTTTGACCAAAGAAAGATCAGTAGCATCAAAACTTTGACATTTTAAAGGTGTGACTAGAGTAAAAACCAGTACAGGGGTAGAATTTCGTTTGCGCGAGTCCAGGTGGACTATCCCTGGATACAGTTTGCGTGAGTCTTTGGACTCTCTTCTTTTCAGTTTGCATGAAATATATTACAGTTTACGAGAATCTAGCTGGACTCGCTGTGGTTTTGTTTGCGCGAGTCTTTGCGCGAGTGGACTCGCGCCGAAATTCTAGCCCTGCAGTATATGTCAACCAAATCACAGGCATCCTTTTTGACTCCTTACCTTAACCCTAACAGATCACTTACTTTTTTTTGCAAATTCGGCAGAGCATCCAAGAATTTCCAGGATATTTGTTTGGCTTTGTAAAGAAATCATCCTCATCCAGCATTATATTCATCAAATCCTCTGCAGCAGATGGGCTGTTTCCTGCTGGAGATGACACGCCATCTTTAGCCGTTGCTTCCACTGGTGATGACCGGCTGTCTTTAGCTGTTGTTCCTACTACTGTTGATGACAGGCTGTCTTTAGCTGTTGCTCCGGCTGCTGATTGGGGGCTTGTATCTGCACTTCTGCCAACTGATGATGGTTTGGATGAGCTAGCTACAACACATCCTGCTGTAGATGGATTGTTCATAGGAGTCATTCCTGGACATGGGCTTTTTTGAGCTATTCTATTGACCGTCTTTTGAGGAGTATGTTCTGATGAATTCTTTGACATAGCCACTATTAGGCCATTTTTTCTTTTTGCAATGAGCCTCGACTTTCTTCCCCTCTTCAATGTAGATTCTCGGCTACTTGATTTCAGTGAAAAAGGTTTCTTTGTGGTGGTAATTGGAGCATTCTTTTTCTTTGGAACAGATGATGGGATCAGTCTAGACTCTAAACTAGGTTTGTTTTTCTTAGAAGTAGATGTGGACGTGGAGGATGCCTCTTCTTCGTCTGATTCATTTGACGGACCCCATGTTGAATCGGGTAAAACACCTGATTTTCGTCTTCTCTTTTTGGTTGACTTTCCTATATTTGATTTCAATAAACTATTTTTCTTTGCTGTTGAATTTGGTGTGTTCTTTTTCTTCAGACTAGATGCAAGGGATGGTTTGTTTTTCTTTCTGACGGATGATTCCTCTGCATGAGCCGACGCTGGAGCTGTAGCATCAGATAACCTCCGCCTTCTCTTTTTGGGCATGGTTGTAATGTTCAATGTTAAACCACACCTGAGAAAACAACAAAACATTGGACATCAAATTATTAATCAGATTCCACAAGTATGACTAAAATTAGAGTAATGACACTGAATTAAAGCTCATTTGCATTTCACTGCAGTGAAGAACAATGGATTTTGTGAAAAAGTAACATAAAACTGTTTGTGCTGTTACTTAAAGGTTACATGAAAAAAAAATCAAGTATCTTTTATAAATATGTTATAACAAAACTGAGTGAAAAACAACAATATACAATTCTTATTATGCACAAATGGTAAATGATGCTCATAAATGCTTTCAAATATACCCCCTCACAAACCTGTATTTGACGACCTCGAAAAAACAATCTCTGTGCACTGGCTGAGTGAGCAAGGTCAGATGACGCTTGTAAGTGTATGAAGAGTTTCACAAGACCCTGGAATACACACCCAGTAAACTATTATATGTACATTGTTTATTATCTGTGGATCTCGAAAATATCTGTACACTTACCTACGTCACCTGACCTTGCTTCATACTAGTAATCGCTTTTTGCCTGTACAATGTACAATATCAAAACGCCTGAAGATACAAAGCACGACGCGACGTAGAGACAAAGCTATCGAGGTATGTAATCATCTTAGTCGAGCACTTCAGATAGATCGTTTTTTCCAGGTCATCAAAAAGGCGCTATATTTGAAAGTGTTTTTGAGTATTGTTGACTATTTGTGCTTTGTTAAAATTTTACATTGGTGTTTTCCACTTAGTTTTGTTATAACGAATATATATGAAGTTATTTATATTTTCTTTTCCTGTAACCTTTAATAGCCAATAGACTACCTTTCATGTTTGGGTACATTTGTGCAAATGACCATATTACTTACTATACTATGTTGTGCACAAATGATGTGTGCACAAAGTAATATGTGATGGCTCACCCAGAAAGGGGGGAACTTTGAAGATGATATCAATTTTGATTTTTTCATTTCATCTGTTACAACATTTTCTAAGCTTTAAAATGACACCTTACTTTTTTAAAATTGATCAAGGCGATTAAATTTTACAACAGAAAATCTGCTGGAAAGTGTTATTATTTTCTTTATTTTTTGCTGTCTATTTTCATCAGTTTCTCGAAAAGTGTTCTGTCGCAAAGTCCCCCTTTTCGGTGTGAGTCATCACATATGGTCGATCACGCAGTAATATCCATATTTAATGTACTTTAAAGATGCATTATGAGACATGAGGAAGTAGTTTATTGATATTTAAGACATTTCGTGTTCATACTTTCTATACAAACAGACATCAAGATTGTACTTGCATGAAATTTCTGTCTGGCATCATCGGGACGTATGAAAACTTGAAAACCATGACAGTAAATTCTAACATGATTTGGTCATTTGTTGACAACCAAGAAGTTCATCAAAGGCCTATTAAAAAACACAAAATGCCCTGTTTGATGCGACATATTGAATGATGATTGGATAATCTTAATTCCAAGGGTGTCATTGTGGTCTGTATGCGACATATTGAACATTGATTGGGTCTTGACATTGGGAAATTATTGTGCATTGTGGTCCATATGATGCGACAAATTGAACAATGATTGGGTCTTGTCATTCGGGTGTCTTTGTGGTCCATTTGATGTGACACATTGAACAATGATTGGGTCTCCTCATTTGTATGTCATTATGGTCCATTTGATGTGACACATCGAACAAGATTGGGTCTTGTCATTTGGGTGTCATTGGGGTCCATTTGATGTGACATATTGAACAATGATTTGGTCTTCTCATTTGGGTGTCATTGTGGTCCATTTGATGCCACACATTGAACAATGATTGGGTCATGTCATTTGGATGTAAATGAGGTCCATTTGATGCAACATATTGAAAATTGATTGGGTTTTGTCATTGTGGTCCATTTGATGCGACACATTGAATAATGATTGGGTCTTGTCATTGTGATCCAATTGATGCGACACATTGAACAATGTTTGGGTCTTGTCATTGTGGTCCATTTGATGCAACATATTGAAAATTTATTGGGTCTTGTCATTGTGGTCCATTTGATGGGACACATTGAATAATGATTGGGTCTTGTCATTGTGGTCCATTTGATGCGACACATTGAACAATGTTTGGGTCTTGTCATTGTGGTCCATTTGATGCAACATATTGAACAATTATTGGGTCTTGTCATTTGGGGGTCATTGTGGTCCATTTGATGTGACACATTGAACAATTATTGGGTTTTGTCTTTTGGATGTCATTGTGGTCCATTTGGTGCGACATATTGAACAATGATTAGGTCTTCTTATTTGGGTGTCATTGTGGTCCATTTGATGTGACATATTGAACAATGATTGGGTCTTCTCATTTGGGTGTCACATTGAACAATGATTGGGTCTTGTCATTTGGGTGTCATTGGGGTCCATTTGATGTGATATATTGAAAAATGATTGGGTCTTCTCATTTGGGTGTCATTGTGGTCCATTTGATGCCACACATTGAACAATGATTGGGTTATGTAATTTGGATGTCAATGAGGTCCATATGATGCAACATATTGAAAATTGATTGGGTTTTGTCATTGTGGTCCATTTGATGCGACACATTGAGTAATGATTAGGTCTTGTCATTTGGATGTCAATGGGGTCCATTTGATGTGACATATTGAACAATGATTGGGTCTTGTCATTTGGGTGTCATTGTGGTCCATTTGATGTGACATATTGAACAATGATTGGG